>JASGXE010003721.1:0-14807 GCA_030068105.1 Sinentomon sp. SZTP_YWyxl
GTTTAAAAACGGAGGCAAGCCAAACAGCTTTTTTGCTGCTGTTCTCATTTGTGCAAGGGTCGAGTGGGAAATTAGGTACCTCCTCACCTACCATTACATCCCGAGTGAAAGCGGGAAATCATTGGAATAAACAGGAACTTGTGGTGTCCGTGAGTTGGAGTTGGATGAATGAATTAGTGAATGAAAAATAGGAAAAGTCGGGAAGGAAAGTAGGCGAGAGAGAGAGAGAGAGGGAAGGGAGAGAGAGAGAGAGAGAGAGAGAGAGAAAGGGAGAAGAGAGAGGGAGGAGAGAGAGAGAGAGAGAGAGGGAGAGAGAGAGGGAGAGAGAAGACAGAAGGAGAAAAGATGAGAGGTTATGGTAAGAAATAGAGAGAAGAGAAAGGCAGCTATCACGAAAGGAGTGAGATTAGAAATAGAGCGTAAAAGGAAAAAAAGTTAAGAGGGAGTGAGAGACAGAAGGGGAGAAATGATGGGCAGGTCAGGGAGGGAAGAGGCAGGGACAAAAGGAGAGAGGGAGGGCCGGATACTGTGTCCAGAGATGGAAGGTGAGACTGAGAGAGAGGAGGGTGAGAGGGAGTGCGTGAGGAGCGTGAGAGATAGAGAGAGAGGGGGAGAGAGAGGCAGAAATAAATAAGAAAAGGAAGATAGAGGAAGAGTGAAATGCTAACGAATGCTAATGTGATGCAATGTAACATGTATCTATTTAATATGGGCGACTGCATCAGCATCAGACAAAGTCAAGTCAGAATGACAGAGACAAAGAAAGTGCACAAGACGTGAGGGAGAGAGATGGAGAGAGAGCTGGAGAGAGGGAGAGAGAGAGGGAGAGAACAGCTCAGACTGAAGGTGAAAAAATGGGCTGGTTGAAAAATGCATTTATTTTTTCCGGGGAACCAGAAAGCAAATAGGTGGGTAGAGAAAAGAAAGAAACCAAAAAGAAATCCAAAAATTCAACTCCAACCCAAACCAAACGTTATAACGTTATACCACACAAAAGACAACGGTTAACACAATTGAACGTGAGGGAACGTTGCGGGTGCAGCTAATCGTAACTGCCATTGTGTGTTTTCTTCGCAATGGCAGTACTCGTATACGTATACCATTCACAGATGGAGCAACAAGAATATGCGCAAGAAGCTCTGTTGCCAAGCAGGTGTATACTTATATCATATGCAGGACTGTCGACAAGATTTTGGGAAAGCCTTTTCAAAACTAGCCTTCATGCATTTCAAACTGCACCAGTGCGTTTCAAATGCAAAAACAAATGTTTTCAGAAAACCTAACTCGTATTGGCCTGTAAATATTTGGGGGGATGCCGTTTACAAGGGGGACACAATTGCACAATCACAGGGAATTTTTTCAGAAAATAGTTGTTCTCTGAGCCATGCAATTGTGTCCCCCCTTTGCAGCCATTAGACTGTGCAGGGTGTGCCTTTTCTCTGTGTCGTGCAATTGCTCACCTCTCTGACATCGACAAGCGTTTTTCTTTTTGTATTTTCTTTGTTTCTGCTCTTTTTTATTTTGTTTTGTTCTTTTTCTTTATTTGTTCCTGCAGATTGGGTTGGTGAGGTCCAGGTTGTTCAAAGTCAGGTTTCAATTTCGCTCAGAGAACCCTAGCTTTGATAATCTTTGATAAACTAACCTAACCTAACCCATCTAACCTCACCTAACCTGACCTAATACCGACGACCCGACGGAAAAGGGACACCCTGTGCCGCATGCTGGCGCCACAAGGGGGACATAATTGCACGGCTAAGAGCACAGCTTTTTTCTGTATCTTTCCTTGCGATCATGCAATTGTGTCCCCCCTCATAAATGACTTTACCCATCATTTGTGCTGGCTTGGGCACAGTTTTCCTCGATGCCCATTCACAGTTCCCAGCTGGCAGACACCCAGAAAGCAAGCTTTCTTTCCAGCAAATCAGAACTTTGTTTCGCTTCGTAATCTCCTGTCTTTCACAGCCGTATTCCCCACTGCCACTCAAACTCAACAAAGTGTCCACTGATTTACAGTTGTGGAACAGCTGCGGATGCATCATTCACAACAATGCAACAAGTGGCATCGTGCATAGAGATAAAAAATTCGGGGCACACCAGCAAATTGGCTCTGGAGTTGAAACTGTGTTTGGTCATAACAATGGGGAATGCGCGACCGTTTCTTTTCATTTTTATCCTCGCGGCGTTGCGGCTGCATCAATGTCGTGAGAAACAACGGAAAATATTTTTCAAACTCCACGGCCACCAACAACTCGCGTTTGATGCATGCATGTGCGCAGGCATGTGTGACGAATTTGACACAAAATGGGTGAGACCAGGTGAGACAACACAACGGCAATTGAACTTGAGCCGACAAGGTCCTTTGCAATAATGCAGATGCGGTTTTCAAAATTTGCGTAAAATTCACGGCCATGTCGTGAAAACTCGAAATGGATGCAATAATATGGTATGATAATCACCCTGTGCGGTCATTAAGTAACGACAAAAGCATCTCCAGAGAGCGTGAACAAAAAAAACTTGATGAGAATGACAAGGCGCTCAAATAACCGGTGTGAACACGCCCAGGATGTGGAACGGCAAAAACGATAAAAAAAACGACAGAAAACTAGACAAAAATTATCGAGTAAAACAACCCAGCATTAGACGATGAAAAAAACGTGCTCATAAAACATGCTTCACTTACTTGAAAAAGAATTTGAGAAAAGCTTGCTATAACAATACCATTTGGCACAATTGGTGACGACCATTTGGTGACCATTTGGCACAATTGGTGACGAAAAAACTTGTGACGACCATATATTTTCCATTCAAGTTCAATGGAAGCATGTTCCTTTTCAAGCATGAACATTTTCCGCATTTTTTCCAAATGTGAGTCAGGGAAAGAGCACAGTCACAGCATAAGGAATAATTTTGATCCTTTTAAGCCCGAACGAATTGAAAGAGATATAAGTATAGTCCAATTGAATTTAGCCATTTTAAACAAGGCAAATTGAAATTTAATTCAGTTTAGTTCAACACTCGTTTTTGCGAAAAATCCAGAGAAATTGGACTGTAAATGATTCGGTTTCAAAGATAGACAGTTTATCTAAAAATTCGCCGAGAAAAAAAGGAAAATAGTCCATAAAAAGAAGGACTGAGGTCCAGGTACCGCGGCTTCAGAGCTGCTTCAGGCTCTTCAGGCCGATTTTTTTCGCGATTTCGCGCACTGGGGATGTTCGGACGGGTGTCAGGGAGATTCTGCTTTATTTGCAATAAAATCAGGCACCCCCCTAAGCCTAAAATAGACTAAAACAGATTTTAGGGTATTTGCCTATAGTATAACATGCGCAGACAGGTAAAAGTTGTTGGTGGCTAACAACCAAACACGCAGGTGTGCGCGCGTTTATTTTATTGCATCTAGCTCAACGGATCGCATTCCGCATCGAGGACTGGATGCCAGTATAGGTACTGGAAGACAGTATGCGGGTTTCCCCGAACGGAAGTTCGGAGATCAGGTGAACATGTTTCGAGCAGTGTTCAGTGATTTCAGCATTGCGTTTCTTGATTTCAGTGTGATTGAATGCATTGTCCACTGATGTCACACCAGAAAACTTCCAAACAGCGCAGTTTATGCCCTCCACGTAATGAACAACAGACCGCCCACAGCAGCAAAGATTGGAATCAAAACTCCGCAAAACATTTAAGAGAGGCTTTCTAACCCTCAACTTCCACAGCACGGGGTTCTGAATCCAGCGCTCAAAAGACATATCCGCATCCTTCTCAATGAAATTCGACCGTTCTATATCAGGATCTTCGTGCACATTGGTCTTTCAGAAAGAGCCATAAGCGAATTATAATCACTTTCGAGCGAAACTTTCTTCGTGAATACGGGTAATGAGCAACATGTTGCATAAAAGCGCAAAATTGAAATTGAGAGACTTTCTGCGCATCAACTTGGTTTGATTGCAACATCTTGATGAAATTTTAGCTTGATATCACTTGATTCACGAACATAAACATGTGGAATATGGGCATCGAAAGCTGTTAGATAGCTTTAAAAACGCTGCGAACGTGACACGTGTGGGAATTCATTTCTTCCACCAACTTGGTAAATTTCATAGTCCTAAACTCAAGCGTTGACCCACGAATAAACATATACTCCTGAATAACATGCAAACAATTTGCGCGTCACGATCACCGAAACCACCACAAGGCACATGAAGTTCCAGGGCTATTGTAGCCAGAACAAATGGAGAAAGTTGTGCACTGACTACAACATAGTATAGTAGACACATTCATCAGTATGGCGGACCGAAGAGTGCTGTGCTGTGTTGCGTGCGCTTAAGGGGCAAATTGCTGAAGTTTAATCACGAAAAGAGATTTCAGAAGACTTTTCAATAGTTTCGCCGGCTGGATGACCTTCAATTGATATTTGGCATATCAGGAATCTATCCTGATGATAATGGTTCGTTTCCATTTGGCTTTTTATTCAGAAAAAACATTTGTGAAGGATTTCAGCGTCTTCGAACATGCTTGTGCTTAAAATATTTTCAGGATTTATGAAACATAAGAATGCATTTCAAAACGATGCGAGATTGCAAACTCAAAGCTTCTTACCGCTTTGGCAGTGGGCCTCCAGACTGTTGCTGCATGGCAATGCCGTTTTAACCTTGCGGGTGCCATTGACTTCTATAATTTTGAAGGCCGTTCGAGCACACGACAATAATTGCGCATGTAGGACTATGTACCTGCCGGGTATATCCTGCTCTTTATTCAATCGACACCGATAGCCAACATGCAGAGCTGCGAAGGACTCGTGTTATATAATAGGCCACCATAAACGTGTCAATTGCCGCACCGGCAGTTTGCGGAAATTTCGTTTATTATTTGGCCGGCTTTGTCGCACCTTCCTTTGTGGACTCTCAAATTTTTTATATAACTTGCGGATAATACACACTCAGCCAAAACTCTTCGCACATAGATCATCATAACCACAAGGGCTATAGCATGCCAGAGGCAACATGAGCAAATGCAATGCAAAAACAAAAGACATTCATGTAAGGCGTGAAAAGTGATAAAGATCTGCCGAAAATGTAGACATTTTTCATCAGCCGCATTTGAAATATCCCCATAGGTATACCCGAAGAGTCTTGACGGACCTTGTACAAAATTTAAAACGACAACAACCACAGACGGAACAGGAATCCAATGAATAAAAACCGATCTCTCAGGTATACGGCCAGCGTTTGGGGATGTCCGGAGAGAAAGGGTCGGAGAGAGGGAGGCCGGAGGGAGATGGGGAGTGAGAGAGGGAGGAAGAGACAAATTGAAGATTTATGCATAAAAATTTGAGGCCTTTTATTCAGCGGGGACAAAAAAGTGACGAAGGTTTCGCGAGAAATTATTCAGAAGCCCAAAAAGAAACCAATTTCACGAGATGTTGAAATAAATGTTTTCAAAATCTGAGTTTTTACTGTGCAACAGTGGACACAAATTTTGTGTCCACAAAGTGGCATGACGAATTTAGCTGTTCTCAATCTCTTTCGCCCCCTCTTTCGCCCTCTGCACCCTCCAAAACGCTGGCTGTATACCGAGATCTGTTTTGAACATTGGATTCGGGTTCCATCTGCGGCCTTTCAGGTCACACTTGAACAATGGCCGCCAAGACTCTTCGGGCATATGGGGATATTTCAAATGCGGCTGATGAAAAATGTCTATATTTTCAGCGGATCTTTATCACTTTTCACGCCTTACATGAATGTCTTTTGTTTTTGCGTTGCATTTGCTAATGTTGCCTCTGGCATGCGATAGCACTTGTGGTTATGATGATCCATGTGCGAAGAGTTTTGGCTGGGTGTGTACAATCGGCAAGTTACATAAAGAATTTGACCGAGTCCACAAAGGAAGGTGCGCCAAAGCCGGCCCAATAAAAAACGATATTTGCGCAAAGCTGCAGGCACGGCAATTGACAAGTTTATGGTGGCCAATTACATAACACCAGCCCAATACAGCCACGCAGGTTGACTGTCGGTGTCGATTGAAAAAGAGCAGGATTTACCCGGCCGGTACATAGGCCTGCATATGCAGTTTGCTCATGGCCGTCCTTCCTTCGGAAGTCAATGGCACAGTCAAGGGCACAAGCGCACAGCCAGTCAGTGGTCGCAAGCGTCTGCATGTGCAAAGTCGTAGAAAAAGAGTAAGTTTGCAATCTCGCATCGTTTTGAAAAGCATTCTTATGTTTCAAGAATCCTGAAAGTATTTTAAGCACAAGCATGCTCAAAGAATAGACAGTGAAAGACTCCAGACACTGAAAAATCTGTCACAAGTTTTTTTTTCTTTGAAATCAAAACGGTCACTCACCTTTGCCATCAGGATGGCCCATACAGATATCACAAATATCAATTGAAGACAGTCTTCCAACCGCTGAAACCACTGAAAAGTCGCCTGAAATATCTGTTTTCGTTTTCTTAAACTTCAGGAATTTGCCCCTTACACGCACGCAACACAGTACAGCACTCTTCGGTCCGCCATACCGATGATATGTTGTGGTCAGTGCAGAACTTTCTACCTTTTTCAGGCTACAATATCTCAGGAACTTCATATGCCCAGTGGTGGTTTTGGGGTTATGTGACGCTCAAACGAGCCGTCATTCCAAGGATCTGTTCGCTGTTAGTGCACAACTTTCTCCCTTTGTTCTGGCCACAATAGCTCAGGAACTTCATATGCCTAGTTGTGGTTTTGTTGTTATGTGACGCTCAAATTGTTTGGTTTTTATTCCGATGCATGTTTATTCACGAACCAACGGCCTCAGTTAAGGCCCATGAAATTTGCCAAGTTGGTGGAAGAATTGAATTCCCGCCCTTTCGCCACGTTTTTAAAGCTTTCTAACAGCTCTCGATGACATAATTCGACAGGAATGTGCCCGTACCAGGATATCTTGCTGAAATTAACTCAAAATGCGGTTGACAAATCAAGTTGAGGCGCAGAAAGTCTCTCAATTTCAATTTTTGCGCTTTTATGGCACATGTTGTTCGTTAAACGTATTCACCTTTGAAAGTTTCGCTCGAAAGCGTTTATAATTGATCTGTGTTGCTATATCTGAAGCGCAATGTGCACGAAAATCAGGCAATAAATGGTCGAATTTCATTTCGAAGGTATGCAGATAACGTCTCTTTGATCGCTGTGTCTAAATAAAACCTTGTGTTTCATAGGTATACCATGGGTTTTTATGTCGTCAGTACACAAAGTTTGTACTTTGCGCCGAATTTATTTCAGAATTGCCCAGCAGAAATATAATTTCAATGCGTTCCCGAAACCGATCTTCCGAGTCCCGGACACTGAATTCCGCCACTCGGGCGGCAGATTTGAATTTCCAGATCTCGCTGCTTTTGGGGCTTTTAGCCTATATCTGAAAGGGTTTTGAACATTCGTCAAGTGATATCTTGCTGAAATTTCCTCACAATGTTGCGGTCAAACCAAGTTGAGACGCAGAAAGTCTCTCGATTTCAATTTTTGTGCTTTTATGGCACAAGTTGCTCGTTACACGTATTCACCTTTGAAAGTTTCGCTCGAAAGTGCTGGTTACAACTGAAAGAGCAATGGGCACTAAAGTCTTGATATAGAATGGTCGATTTCATTTCCAAGGTATGCGGATATGTCTTTTGAACGCTGGATTCAGAACCGAGTGCTGTGGTTTAAGCCTGTGACACTGGCTGTCCCTGTAAGTCAAGCGTTGGAAAGCCTCTCGAAAATGTTTTGCGGAGTTTTGATTCCAATCTTTGCTGTTGTGGGCGGTCTGTAGTTCATTCCGTGGAGGGCGTAAAACTGCGCTCTTTGGAAGCTTCGGAGTCTGACATCAGTGGACAATGCATTTAATCACACTGAAATCAAGAAACACAAAGCTGAAATCACTGAACACTGCTCGAAACATGTTCTCCTAAACTCCGAACTGCAGATCGTCATAGCCACTATACTGTCTTCCAGCACCTATACTAGCATCCAGTCCTCGCTGAGGAATGCTGTTCGATGAGCTAGCTGCAATAAAATAATCGTGCGCACACCTGCGTCTTCGGTTGTTGGTCCGCCAACAGCCTCTACCTGTCTGCGCATGTAATACTATAGGCAAATACCCTAAAATCTGTTTTAGGCTGTTACAGGCTTTGGGGGTGCCTGATTTTATTGCAAATAACGCAGAATCTCCCTGACACCCGGCCGAACATCCCCAGTGCGCGAAATCGCGGAAAAAATCGGCCTGGAACGAGTTATGGCAGCTTTTTAGGTTTTGTTGCTGGAGCCCCTGCTTATTCTCTACGGCCGATAGTCCTGTGAGCATTTACACTTGTGTTGTCCAAAAGGTGCAGAGTGCATATATATGGAAAATGATTTAAACCGCGTCTCTCTCCTTGCTCGTTTGGAGCTTCCTTGAATGGGGCGTGTCCTTTTTTAGTGAACACAGTTTTTGTTAAGCAAAAGCGTTTTCGTGGCAGTTGCAGATATGTGCAGAACGGGCAATTTCTATTCGATTGTGCACTCCTCCCTGAATCAAACATGTTTGACAACGATCGTTTGGCAACCTGCAAGTTCTGCCGATTTCAGAAAGGACAAATTGACGCCACGTCAAACCTGCTTGCTGTGACATTTGTGAACTGTGGCCACACAAGAACAAATTAGCTGGACTTATGCCCGGTTCTTCCAACCGTGGTTAACTTTAACCAGTGGTTAACTTCAACTTAACCAAGGGTTAACTATTGTTTTGTTCTTTTGGTCGTAACCAGAGGTTATCTCTCTGCCGTAGTTAAAGTTAACCACTGGTTAAATCCTTAACCAGTGGTTATCTTTTTTGTTCTTTTGACTTGTTTTTTGTCGTTAACCACGGGTTAAATTGAGATAACCATGGTTAAAGTTAACCCGCCGAAATCGGCGGGTTAAGATGGTGCGACAAACGCAAATTGTCAAAAATCCACGGTGATCGCTGCTCATTTACATACGTATTGGCCGCAAACCAATCGCGATTTTAATGGGAAGCAGGTTATGGACTCCTGGTCCTGTCGACGAGAAAAAGTGAACAGGAATGAAATGATCGCATTTTCAAAAACAAAGAAAAATGTTTCGGAGTTGAACAAAATAACGCACGTCCAAAACGGAATCCAACTAGAGACAGAGATTGCTCGTCCAACACGACACCAATCGCCACAAAAACGTCAAACTCAAAGTTGGCAAACAAGAACTGTTGCCATGGCAACGAAATGCGACATCAAGTGTAGCTTCATAAATTGTTTCGTTGCGGCGAAATGGAGCTCAAATTGAAGAAAAAAGTTGGGGAATGGAGCGCTGGGGGTTCTCATTCGGGAGAATGCTTAAGGTGAAACCTTTCGGCGCTATCCTTAGGAATCCCTTGCAAAAAATAAGGAAAACTAATTACCCCACGTTGTCCCTCAACTTGGGCACTGAGCGAAATAAAGACAGCAAGGAAAACAAAAAGTGAGCTGCTTCTCGAACCCGGTGTACGAATATCTCGGCGAATGGCTTTTCTTTCCTGCCATGTGTCGTGAAGACTGAAAGCGAGAAAACGACTTTTCGCAAAATCGCACCTTGGTGATCTTTGAAACTTTCCCAAATTCTCATGCGGTCACGGTTTTTACTTTTTGCAAAAAGCCCATAAAACAGGACCGTCATTTCAGATTTTCGCAGGAAAGGGCATTCTTCAGCAAAGTCTGAGCGCAACACAGTCGGCCATCTGGGGGATGAGCCCCCAGATTCCCGCAGAGATTGGGTTCGTGGGCAAAGTCCCATTGGGGTCCGAAGAGGCAAACCCCCTGGCGGGGAGTCTCGAGAGCGAAGCCAAGCTGTTAAACCTTTTGCTGTTTTTTGGGTTCATTTTCGGTGCAGGCATTTGGTGTTTCAGAGGCCAAATTTCCCACCAGGGTGAGACAATTGTCACGCCCCCGCCTTAAAGCGATCCACTGTGGACATCGATATTCGCAGGGGACGGTTTTCCCCCAACTCCGGTCAGGAAAATGTCTTGCCTGGAAGACAAAAAAAGAGCAGAAACAAAAAAAAAACATTACAAAAAAAAAATGTGGGATCCGCTCAAAAAATAAAAAAAAAACAATAATGTTTTACTCTGCATGTTTCGCGACAGAATGCGGTGGTTATAGTCGTTAAACAATTCAGAGATCGTGTAGAAGATAGCAGGGTCCTTGAGAACATTATCAAACGCATCAGTAAAAGATGCCATCAAATTATTATCCCTTCGACCTTCACTGTCAACCGGTGTGAAATGGCAAAACCTGCCCAACAATTCTGAATTTTTCAAAACTGAATTTCGTGAATTTGGAGTGTTTCTTGGACACACACGTCTGTAGGCATCTTTTCATGAAATAGGAATGGCGGGACCCATCAGAAACACAAAAAGTCAGCTGAAAATTCAAAAAACGTGTTGTCTTGAGGTTTCTGACACGAAACACTCGGAGAGTTTGAATTGAAAAATTTCGCGTCGGCCGAGAATCGAAGACGGGACCTCTCGCATCTGAAGCTAACGCTCTCCCAACTAAACCACGCGGCCTTCCTGAAACATCGCTGTTATTCAACCGCTGCAATTTTGAACAAGACGGCGGAGAGGAATGAGACAGCTGCTAACCTGTGGTTAAATGTTGCCAAACCAGTGGTTTGCAAACCAAAGGTTGGAAAATGCCAAAAGAACAGAAACTGAAATTAATCCTCTGTTATATTTAACCAGTAGTTAACAAACCACTGGTTAACTCAAAGTTAACCACGCTTGGAAGAACCGGGCATTACTCATCAAACAAACTTCTACTTGACAAGCATGTATCGTCATTGGGGCCCTTCAAACAAAGATCGGCACGAAAACACACAAAGAAAGAAGGTCAGCGCGAAACAACTTGCCCAACAATCACCAAGCCCAGCAGTGTTGCAAATACAGACGCGGCCATTTTCAAAACGCGATTCATTTCATTTCCCATCCCGTTTCCTTGCTGATGTGTTCAAAAGGGAGAAAAATTATAGTTTACCCGCAAACTGGAAAAATTAAGCACACATTTTGTGCTCCAAAAGTGTACAAATAAGTAGGCAAGCCCGGTGAGCATTTTCCTCGATTTGCTCACCCGCGGTTCACTTTTTTGTGGATCACCTGGCTCATCACCCGGCACACCAATTTATATCTTTAAGCGCACAAAATGTGCTCAAAAACCGGGACAAAGCCTTCTCAACTTCTAGAGTACGTGAGCAAAACTTTTCCAGCGTAGGAAAGACGATCGAATAGTCTTATACTCGTAGGTATACCAATCATTTGTATCCTTCTGGACTTTTTGTACAAGTTGATGGGTAGGGCCAGAAAATATTCTTCGAACATATTCGTAACAAAAATCCTAAAGTTGGCTGATACAGCCGCCATATCCAATTTCAACAGGCCTTGCTGCAGTTTCACGCGTTAGTATACACAGCCATTCTAAATACTCGGGCCATAGGAGATTTTTGTCAGACTTTTGAAGCACGGGGCAATGTTATTCCCCATCTAGTCCGCGCCGTTAAATGCATTTTTTCGTGTAATGTGTTTTGCGGCGCAAGTGAAATGGGGAATTAGATTGCCCCGTGCTTTCTAAACTCTCCTATGGCCCGGCTATTCTGAATGGCTCTGTACATATAATACGTTGGAAGAGCATTGACTGGAAATGCGCATGCCAACCTGCCTGCCTAAAACCTGGTTTATAGTTGCCCCTTGAGGAGGAAACTGGGAAAGTCAACCAAAATGCTGAGTGTGTAGAAAATGAACCTTGACCTCTTTGCAATTGACGCGAAACGGTCAGCTCATTGGTTCCAAAGTCACCCGAACAAACAAAAAGAAATTGGGCCATACGATTCGTTTGGATATGTTTGGTCATGTTGGACATGTGTACTAGTAGGCCTATTTTAAAGTCAAGTCGCAAAATGGCACGATATTACAATATGGTTCTTATGTTTTGACCTCAAAGTGATACGAAGCTGCAGTTGAAACAAAAAAGGGGTGCGAATAAGGCCTTCACTCACGAAGCTAATAAATGGTACCATTTGGCTCCGTGCATCAAGTTAGCTCCCCACTTCCGTATCCGACAAAAATTCATGCAGCAGGGGTTTGCTCTTTGCAAACCGACAGTGATGCTGCCACATTAAATAGGTTACTTTCGTCGGGAGTGGGGCGGAAACTCCCGACACGTGAAGAGCTGCAACTTCGTGTAAAGCTGCCTTGGAATAGCTAGGATAAATTACGAGTACATTTTCTTACTGGATTGTCAATGCAAATTGCTTGCGACGCAGTGGTGTGCAGATACCTGGAGTCACGCAACGTGAAACATTTCCGCTTAAATAATTGATGAGAAAATTTTATCCATTCGGGTATGACTACTGATTTCTCTGTGGGTAGCCGCAAATGCTGGTCATTTGTGGAAATGTATGGCATATGCAATAGCTGAAAAGCATTTATGGCACATGGTTTCACTTCCAGCTCTGTATTTATAGCTATCATACCCTCTCTACCAAATTTCTCCGGACATTGAGCTCATTACTAGCTCATAGGCATGCACCACAAAACATGCGACATTCGTGCAACGCGTGAAACTGCTGCAAGCCCTGTTGAGGGTGGATAGCTCCTGTGTTAGACTTACACTCTAAACGGGAGGTTTCCGTTTCGGAACACCTTTGGAATACTTTTTCTCACACTGCCTTATATGGATGTATTCCTCTCGGTACATTTTCGGAACACATGATTGTGTGTCCAGAATGTTCAGGATGTTCCGGAATGTGTCCCGGAATATGACTTTCCTGCCATAAATTTGGAACACATGAGATTCTGTAAACTCCATGGACTCTAAATCACGTATGTGTTCCAAATTTGCGATAGGAATTAGCGTTCCTAGAACACATTATGTGCTCCAAAAATGTTCCAAAAGGAACACTTACATCTGCAAGGTTTTTCTGAAATGGTTGGCCATACTTCATTCGTGGTGCCATTCTGAACAAAAAATGTGGAGTGACTTTTTGTCGTCCGATGACTTCTGTGGGTACTCAACGAAAATAAAACAATGGGCCCATACACTGTCATACCAGGCATCACAGTTAGGAACCAAGTAGAGAGTAGAGAGTAGAGAGTGCATTCTTTACTGTCCCTGCATGTATTGTTTAGCATTTGTTTTGTTTTGCTATTTGTTTTGCAGTTGGTTTTGGTTACCAAACTGTGATGCCTAGTCTGACGGGCCTGTGTTTTATTTTCGTTGAGTACCCACAGAAGTCATCGGACAACAATAAGTCACTTTACATTTTTTGTTCAGAATGGCACCACGATACCGAAAATGAAGTATGGCAACCATTTCAGAAACACCCTGTATAAACCCGTGGTTAAAAACGTATGCAAAGGTGTGCCAAACGAAACCTGGCAATTTAGAGTATACCTTTGGAATTCCTCCCATGTTCGAATGTTTTTGGTTGACACTGTATAGTATTTTGTTTACGTTACGCGGTTCGTTTAGTTTTCTCCCCCGCGATATCATTGCCTCGTATGTTGAACAGGCAGAATGATATACCATTATAATTCGTTGCAAGACGGATTGGACAAAATTAATGCGCTAATTTCGAACTTATTTTGTAAACAACGGTAGGTTTTCATATTGTCAAGGTTACGTATAGCCAATATGGATTGGCAAACACACAAACATTGCCCATTCTGTCACACTGCACTTGAGATATGGGAGGGTAGTTAAGCTATTTAACGTCCTCTTACGGGTCTCGGCCGCATAATTTTTTTTCCAATCCACTTCCGCGGAACAGGAGATCGCAACAACCAATCACGTCGTCTCAAATTGTGACGTCATCAATTTTGGGATTTTTGCATTGCCACCGCTTTTTGCCGTTTGGCATGTTTGCCACCGCTTCGCAACTCTTTCTAGGGTTGCAATAGGTTCGGTTTGGTCAGGTTAGGTTAGGTTAGGTCAGGTTAGGTTTGGTTAAGTCAGGTTTTGAAAATTGAATGTTGAAATTGGCTGGAAATCCCAACAACCAATCAGAGGCGCGCATGCGGAAGTGGATTGGAAAAAAAATGTGCGTCTCGACCGGTATAAAAACGATCCGCACAAAACGTTTCAAGAGCAAACGTAAATTTGAACACAGTGCCTGGCCGTGATCTGATCTCATCATCTTGATAAGAATCGATTTACCATGGGAAGTGGATTCATTCCCTGCTTTGACCGCACTGCTGGATGCGTTATTTATCTCAAAATTTGCAAAAAAGTGAATGGTTTTGACTTTCCAAATCGTGCAAAATTATATGGAGGCTCCATTGAAGTAAATAAACGAATATAGAATTTGAAATATTATCGTCAAAGAATCAAGTTATCTTTCATTGCAAATTATGCGGGATGAATGTTGGAGAAAGTAGATTAATTCCGAAAATAAGGGGATATATAACCCGCTGAGTCAGAGTTCTTGTCAAACCCTGAAAAGAGGAGATATCATTGATATAAAAACTAAATTGAAAAAAAAAAAGATCTCGACCATGAATTAAACCCGCATAGTTGAACTACAACCAGTCGAATACTCAATCATTCTGAGTTCCAGCTTCTTCCAACCATATTTTACTCGTATATCATAATGTCGCAAACTTTCCAGAAGACGTTATACCATGGAAAATACGAAGAAGAGACTTGCCAATAAGCAAAGCGCCAAGCGTTGCCCCAAACTGCCAACGAATCACGAGCTTGATTGTTCCTGGTTTTTAGCAGTCGCTGGTTTTTGCATCCTGAACGCTTAAATCAATTGATATCCGAACATTCAGAACTGTTTGG
>JASGXE010003722.1:0-30720 GCA_030068105.1 Sinentomon sp. SZTP_YWyxl
GAAAGGTATCAAAAGGTCACACGTGTGCAAAATATTTGCACTTCGGCCAGAAGTCAGCAGAATTGAGGTGTGATGGCCATTATCAAGATCGAATTATTGGTATCTTTCCTTCATGTCGTCTTCAATAATTACTCGCCTTGATGAACTCGACAAATGCGATTGATTTCAGGTCAATAGGTAAAAGCAAAGAATGAAAAACCAGGAAGTTGCATGCGCATGAGAATGGTTTTTTGGTGTGCCTTTCGAGTATACGATTTTTTGGTGTGCCTTCCAGAGAATTTATATATTTAATTTATATATTTAAATTACTTTAATTTATATATTTAATTTAATAAATTCCAGAGATATTTTTTCCAAAAGCAAGAAAGGTCCTCGTCGGCAGGTCATTATTAGGGCGACTTTTCAGATGTAAAGGTCAAGTTGGAGATTTTTCACCAATGAATGGGGCCCACCAGATTGATTTTGGGAGGCAGCCCGATCCGATGTCTTTCAGAAAAAATCAAGGGCTGAAAGCAACCAAGGGATTTTTTTGCGTAATTGGATGTGTATAAAAGATTAAGTCAAGAAAAAGTTCATAAAATACAAAGTTTACTTCTTGAAATAAACCGAGACATTTTCAAAAACGGCATTTAAAAATATTTAAAAAGCGGAATTTTCAAAATTACGGCAACTCGGCAATCACTTGATGCTGAAATTGCGGGTAAACAGTATGCTTTTCGAGATTGACTTCAGCAAAATGCCAATGGACAAAAAAGGTTCTCGTCTCGACTTCGTTCCATTGCATTTCTACCTATTTCGAAGGGAGACTTTTCACATGAAGGCCCGACTATCAAGGCCCCAAAAGTTGAGTGTTGCAAAGAAATTTAAAAAATTGGATGTATTGTTGGGCCCTCTTGTATAGCCATTCACAATGAGCTACATTTTGGCTAAATGAAATTTCCACCGGCATAATCTCCAAAAGTGGTGGTGAATTATCTGCCCTCGGTTTTTGCAAATGCGATAAAAATATTCCAAATAAGTGGACCATCTACCCTTTACCCTTAGCTTTTTCAGATGCCAGATCAATCGCATAAAAGCATTGTTTTTGGGTCTCTTTCGGGACAACAACATTCACGTTTGCACATTTTCGGCGATTTTTCAGGGTCAAGTGGCACGCGCTGGTGCTACAACTGTATTTTTATGGCTTTCCCTTCAGCAATAGCCCTCGATCACAACGTGCCTTCAAAGGCCTTTGATCGCAGAAGCATCCCGCAGACGTCAGCTGGCTGCTGATGTGGTCACAACGATGTGGTCAAGCGCCAGCCCATGCCTGATTGGCACTAAATTCTTGTTGTGTGCCCGTCTGTTATGCCGTTGCCTCTAAGTTTTTCTCTAACCATCCCTCCATGAAAGTTTATCAGGCGAAATCAAAAGGCGGGAACTAGGAGTGAAAAACGTTCTAGTATATTGGCACTTCTTTATAATTTACGCACGATCGCGTGGATACTGCAACTTTCGAGAGTCTTTGGCGGCTGGCTGCATCATCATTGGCGGCACAACAGAAAGATTGGTCATCGATCAAAGAGGTTGTCAATTTTCCACATGGATCGATTGACCAGTGTGACATCTGCGTCTGCTTCCAGCAGATGTGCTTCTCTATATAAGACAGTGGACGGGACACAGCGGACTTAATTGCTCTTCCGACTTCAGACGAAATCAGTCTGAGAAGAGGAGCGGTTTTGTCCTGCGGGTTTGGGCACCATCGAACTCTGAAGAATCTTTCCGAGTACTTGTTGCAAGACGCACGTCGTGCAAACACCTTTTTATTGCATGTTTTCTCACTTCGGGCGGGAAAAATGGGCAAGTGCGGGCAGAGACATGAGTTCAGCCAATCAGGAGCGCCAATTTCCGCGCTCCGAGGGTTTGCTCAAGTCTTGCTCATTGATAACTATGAGCAGGCAGGAGCAGACGCACCTTTTCAGGAGGACCAGACCACCTTGCCAACCTGTCTGCGGCTGATTAAGCGGCAAACAGCCTCCGATCACCTTCTGCGTCTGCAGTCCGCGACACACGCTCCACGGCTTTGAGACCGAATCAAGATCTGATCGCGATCGGGGAGATCTTGATTACGGGCCATTTGCAGTCTGCACAAGGCGCGGACTGCCGGCCAGGTGTGCGAGAGACTTGCTTCCTCTCATTCTGGAGGGAAACCTCCTTGGTGGCAGAAGTGCCGCGATCATGAGCTCCCAGAAAGAGGCCGTAATCGGCTTAATTGATTGGCGCGTGGCTTTTGCTGGACATTGCCGGTGTCCGGAAAATGTACACAGGCAAAATTTAAATTTTTGACCGAAAACTGAAGATAATTTTATTTCTATTTCCCACCAGATTTTTCAGTTTTTCCATAGCTGCCGTTGTTATTTCTTTGAAAATGATTGCTTGTGCTATATCCCACCTGCTCGCTGAGCTAAGAAAAAACAGTTTACCTCTTCTCAGGGCAGCATCTGGTGTGTTAAGAACGCTAAGAGACCCTTCGGTCATCCTGATTTTCCTGGCCAGCCTCGTGGTGTTTCAAGTGGCCAACATCGTGATAAGGATAGTGCGGAAGCAGAGAAGCCTTCCTCCAGGACCTTGGGGCTTCCCTGGAATCGGATTTCTGCCGTTCCTAAAATCGCAAACTCACCTACACTTCACAGAACTGGCCAAGAAGTACGGCTCGACTTTCAGTGTCCGATTGGGTGCGCAATTGATAGTGGTGGTCAGTGATTACAAGACAATAAGGGATGCGTTTCGGAAGGAACAGTTTACCGGACGACCGAACACCGAATTTAGTCAGCTCCTCGAAGGATACGGTAAGTTAATTAGTGTCGCTTATTTAAACAGTGTTGTGCACCTTTTCTTCTTCTGCCCACCAAGATAAAGCTGCCAAAACGCGTGAAATTCGGTCGGTATATCCGGCGCATTTCCACTTTTATTCATTGCAATAAAAATAAAATAAACAGCAGGTCAGATTGCGAAAAGTCTGTTTTAAAAGAAGTATTTTGGTCTCAAATTTTATTGTCTCAATGAGCTAAGCATGCAATTGATTTTGAACTTTGCGAGTCTGGTGATGTGTTGGAAATCGCAATTCAATTTCTGCTTCAGGAGATGACTATTTGTTTTTGCAATCGCATCAATTAAAAAAAATTTAAAGAATTCAGTCGTGAAAGGGTCGTCCGGAAATAAATTCTCGACAGGATCAATCCTGGTGACTATGAGGATTGATGCCAGAGAGATAAATTTTGTTTCACAAAAACTGAACAATGCATAAAACTGAACAACGCTCACTTTTAAATTTGAGTTCCTAACAAAATGGGTTTCGGTTTCGACCTCAATTCAGAAAAGTCAGAATCTAAGCACGGTGAGCCGGAACATGCTTATAGGTGCCTAACAATTTAATCATGCTTGACAAAAACAGGAGCATTCCAATTTATTCAAGATTTTTTAAGGAATCATGCATCATAATACAATCATGCTTTAAAAAGAGTTTGCCTTCTTAAAAAGAGGTTATGAGGTACAAAAAGGTTCCAGTGTCTGCGCAAGCCAACATGATTTTCAAGAACCACACTCCATTCTCGGCTTTCTGCTGAGTTTCAAAAACGCAGTATCAAAGCTATGATTTTTCCGAAGAGTTTGCAGATTTTACCGAATTCTGCTTTTTCGTGCACCCATAAGTCAATTCCAGATATTTTTTGCTCAACTTTCTGGGATAAGAAAACATGCAACGCCTTGCGGACTCTCATGCATTTAAGAATGCAGCAAATTAGACATGGTGTAAAATTTTAAGTCAAGCAAAAGTGTTTTCTTTTCTACCCTCTTCTTTTCTGGACCTGCATGTTTTGCGAAATAGTAGACAAGACAGATTGGTAGATTTTTTGGGCCTGGAACAAGCAAATGGCAGAAAAATGCAAAAATTTATGGGCCAAGGTTGGTGCCATCATTTTGGACTCAAATTGATATTTTGTTGATACCATTTCTTTTTTCGGCTTCGCCTTGATCCACGGGCCTGACATGAAATCTCACCAGCGCCAACAGTTGCCTGTCCTGCAAAGTAGAAAATATGACAGGCCAAATATTTCATGCCAATACAATGGATGGATTGCAGAGTCGCTTGTGGCAGCCGCAAGAGACTTCCTGTCTGGGCGAAAACCAGACGTAAAAAACTTCAGTTCTCAATACTTCGAGTGTATTTCAGGCAGGATTAGCCTTGTATTGGCCTACTCAATTCTGAAATTGAATAAAATCTAACTGACCTGAACAATTACAAAAAAAACGCAACAAAATCTTCAATTAAATTCTGCAATATCTGCGCAATTCAAGACTATCCAAAATGAAGACTGTGGCACAAATTGTTGAAAGGTGCATGTTTGATTTTGATCAGATAAATTTTGTGCCATATTTGCAAGAACAAACACGTTGATGAATTGCCAATTTGCCGACTTCTTTCATTGGAAATTAAACCAAAGTCTAGCCCAGGACCGGGATAAATAACCTGAGTTTGTTAAGCAACCGTTTGCAATATAAGGTTAACAACCTTTCTGGCAAAAGTGGCACGCAACAATCAATCAACATTCCATTTCCCTGTCAAATCCTGGAGTGCCACCAAAGGTCGTGCTTCCCTTCAATTGAGAAAACCAGTGCCTCCATTCAAACATTTCTTTTGTGTTGTCGCCGCATCAGCTGCCGGTTTTAATCCGACTAAGCGTATCAGCTACCAGAACAGCTTGGAGAATTCCAAAACAGAATTTGATGCGATCCTTTGATGCGACCACATGTCAAGCCAAGGCGGTTGGCATGATGAGTCAATCCAGAGAATACTTTTGTTGGGTGCTTCGTACGAGAATTGCTGCGATAAGGTGACATTCTACCAATATCCGAAATTGCTATTTTAAAGGTCAAAGACCTCTAGCGTTAATCGAAAATTCGTCCCAGCAGGGAACAGTTGCAAAAAGGCACCTTTTGTCACTTCCACATGTGAGACTGATTATAGGCCATAGACCTCAAATCTGTGTCCTCTGAATTGTCAATTTCATTTGGGTGCAATGCAATGTAATAGCCACATAGTCCACAAATTTCCCAATTTTTCTTCAAAACTTTTATGTGCTAATTTCTTCTGCATTTTCAGGAATTATCAACATCGACGGAAATCTATGGAAAGACCAGAGGCGGTTCTTGCACCAAAGGCTTCGCCACTTTGGAATGAAGCAGATAGGGAACGAGAAGGAACACCTGGAATCACGAATTGCTGTGAGTTTCTTCGCCAATTGTTTACGGTCGCGGTCCTCAGATTCAAAGGTTGATCGTTTTTCTTTTTCAGGAGAATGGAAAAATATTTTATCACTATTAACTTTTTGCTTGCACTATAATCACATTCTTGAGTGGCAGGCACAAATATTGTGACAATGAGCTGACGTTTCGAATAAATGAATTTATCTGGACATTTCCATGGTTTAAAAAACATTGCATGACATTTCAACACCGACTAAACACAAACACAAAACCCCTAAATCAAACATTCAAACCTCAATGAAACTCTTGATCAGATTGCACCCCAAACCCAGCCTATTTCTATCCGTTTTGGGCAAATATCTGCAAGATTCTCACTCTTAAAAGTTTCTTAATTGTAAATTATTGTAATTAGGGGCTGGCTAATTGCAATTGTCAATCATTATTAATGTTTCCAATTTATCCTTTCAATTATTTCAGAGAGAAGTAGAAGGCTTCCTCCATCAGGTTGCCCAAGAGCGTAGTTCGGCCACAGATCTCTCCTTTCCCCTGGCCCTCTCGGTGAGCAACGTTATCTGTTCGTTGTTGATGAGCACGCGATTTGACAATGACGTCGACAGGTTTCGTCGATTGATGAACCAGATTGACGAAGGCTTCAAATTGTTCAGCACCACTGCGGCTGTCAACTTTGTGCCTGTTCTCAGACACTTGCCTCACTTCAACACCGCCTGTTTGAAGCTGAAGAGGGTAAGTTGAGTTTCGAAACAACGACTGAAATTGCATATGTAGTCCGCATCGGCAGCACTCCCTGTTTATGGAAGAGCTTTTTGGGGCTCCAATAAAATCAGCTTCGGCAGAACAAAGCAAGGTTTTCTGTGGGGCAGAACAGCCAAACGATTTCCTTTGAACCCAAGCCAGATCGCCATGCGAAGAGTTTGCTCAGAGTGATAGCCAAATCATTATTTATCGAATTCTGGACTCTGATTTCTATCCTAACGGCGAAAGTGTCTAGGGCGGTCGAGACTCCGGAGGATCGAAGAGCGTAGAATTGCGAGGTTTTCTTTGTTTTTGCTGACCCTGCATCATACGATTCGGCCTATTTTGAAAGTCCAGATTTTTTTCTTGACCATTCCATCGAAGTGGCAATCCTCCGGATCCTTCTCTCGGCCGTATAATTATTTCAGTTCAACGAACTTCTATATAAAATAGCATTAAGAGCAATGACATTTATATCCTGTCATCCTTTTTTCCCTTCCAGAATCGCGACGAAATAGGCGAATTCTTCCAGGAGATTATCAACGAGCACAAAACCAACTTCAATCCAGACGACATCCGCGATGTGGTCGACGCTTACCTGCTTGAAATTCAACAAGCGAAGGAGGAAGGAAGGGAAGCTAATTTATTTGACGGAAAAGATCATGGTAAGCACCTTTTCTTTCGGCGATTTCGTCTTTTTCGCTCTAAGAATATGAAGAGTTGTCTGTCCACTTTCCGCGGGGAAAATACGGCTTCTCATTTTCTTGTGACCCCAAAGTGACATCAAGAGCACACAAATTTACAAGAATTGAATGTTGATTTTGATTTTTGCTATCTCAATTTTTATCCATTTCCTGACCGATCTGCTTTCCACAATTTGCAGAGATTTTCACAGGTCTGCTTTTTCAAAGATCACAATTTTCACAGATCACTATCTTCACAGATCACTATCTTCACAGATCTGCTTTTCACAATTTTCAGCTGAAATTTTATGGTTTTGCATTTGTTTCTGAATTTTTCAGATCGACAAATTCAACAAATCCTTGGCGATCTCTTCAGCGCAGGCATGGAAACGGTGAAAACGTCGGTTCTGTGGGCTGTCGTTTTCGCCCTCCGAGAGCCTGACATCCAAACCAAAATCCAGAACGAACTCGACCAAGTCGTCGGACGGGAAAGGTTACCGTCACTCAAGGATCTCTCGAGTTTACCATACACTGAAGCTTTCATGTTGGAACTTCTGAGGCGATCAAGCATAGTTCCACTTGGAACCACACACTCTTCAGTCAGGTGAGTTTCATGTTTTTGGCGTTGATAGGAAGAACATGTTCCAAATTTCCACAGGTGCGTAAAATTCCATTGTTTCCATCTACGAGTAGGTTCCAAATTGACGGATCAATGGATTGTGAAAATGGCATAGTTACGTATTTACTTTATCGTATTGGGTAGAATTTCAATAAGGGATTCACTCCCCTTTGGAAATTTCCCTCATGCCCGTTTGAAACTTCTCCCTTTTGGAATTTTTGAAACTTCGTTTTGGTCCTGTCTTTCCTTGCATGAGAAATGAGAAATCCAAAATTATTTCCATCGCTGGGTAAAAATCCGACTTTTTCTCTGATCGTGAACCTTTTTCTGTTTAATTTTTGCGTGATAAACAAGTGACACTTTTTTGGTTGAACGTATTGTGCGTGGGGAAGATAATGCACTTCGGACAATCGACTTCAGAATGGGGACAACACAATTCGCACCCAAGTCCACAAGAGCGGACAATCCACTTCAAATATAGAGGGAAAGGAACAATCAAATTCATTGGTGCAGCTTTTCATACTTCAACACAGCACGATATTCGATTGTCTCTCCGAAGCATTGTCATCCACTCGTATCAATCGTTTGTCTTTTGTCTCAAACTCTCTTTGTTTGTCTTTTGTCTTAACTGTCACTTTTTCACCCTTTGTTAAGATCATGCTTGCTTTAGCTTAATTTCACATTTCTTTTAATTTCCTCATCTTTTTAATTTCAGTGATACAACTCTTCAAGGTTACCACATTCCTAGAAACTCTCACATCGTGCCACTGCTGCACTCAGTCCATATGGATCCCACCCTTTGGGAGAAACCCGAGGAGTTCCGAGTTGAAAGGTTTCTCGACAACGGCAAAGTCAAGAAGCCGGAGTACTTCATGGCTTTCGGAGTTGGTGAGTATGGATTTGATGGCGTCT
Source organism: Sinentomon sp. SZTP_YWyxl (assembly GCA_030068105.1). Classification (NCBI taxonomy): domain Eukaryota; kingdom Metazoa; phylum Arthropoda; class Protura; order Sinentomata; family Sinentomidae; genus Sinentomon; species Sinentomon sp. SZTP_YWyxl. Next base: position 8,212 of record JASGXE010003722.1, read on the forward strand.
TACTTTTTCTGTTTCTGACATCGATGTTACTTTTTTTCACTTCGACTCCAATGCTAAAATATTTTGAGTTTAAGACTGTGACGTTAAACCGCTGCATACGGCTAAATTGTGTTTGTATTTTTGTGGGTACTTCCTCCTGTTACTGCTTCAAAAGATTTGAAGGGGTTACTTTTCAATCTATGGCTATTGAGAGCCTTTTTAGAGCACCATGACCTCATGTTGAAAAACTCAACTGAAAAAGCCGCTACAACACAAAACTGGAAAATCGCGTATATGTGGCCTGATTTTGCGCTTGCTCCAAAAGGACATGAGTAGGTACCATCCTGTAGATGGCTTTTTTTTATCGGGAACGCCAAAAAACAGTCCTGGGTTTAGCAAAAAGTTGAAGGATAACACACGACCTCCAAATAAAAAAGCCACACATGCCATAAATCTTCCCCAAACCACAACATTGGAGAAAGGCCATAAAAGTCCACCATTGTCAGATAGGGCATGCACACATTCACCTGCATGTTGATATCTTTGGACAAATAACCAACTCGTGTTGTGATCCGGAAATCCGTAGGTGACTGGGTTGCCAAATCACCTGAGCAATATAGTGGGCTTTTTGAACACTCCAAGGTGGCTCTTATCTTCAGGAGAGTGCGTAAATCAACGACATAAAATAGCACACACTCTTGTCCGCGATTGTCAACATGCATGCATGCCTGACACTAATTTGGTCTGGCTGTCAAAACAACACGCATTGTATTCTTAAAAGGGTGAAGGTTGCACATCGTCACCTTGTGCTCTTCAGACTTTCTCTTCCCAATTTACCAAAATCGTTTTTACTGCCAGAAATGGGATCCTCGGCTCACCTTTTACCTGTATAGGTCCTATCAGATTAGCATGACTTTCTTTTTGATTTTTTAATTTGGCTATTTGGGTGGGAGATTGTCATTTGTCAACAATGAACTCGTGCACACCGCAATTCACACCGACACTCAGACTAGATCCCATCAGTTCCTGTGGTGGAAAATTTATAGATTGTAAATTGCAAGCCAAGTCGCCGAAATGTCTGCAAACCTTGCATTATTGCCCACATAAACAAATTGAAGGATAGACGATTCTTTTATTCAAATTTAATGCAATTTTATCTGGACCAAAATACCTACTATCAATTCCCTGTTGGCGTTGAGGCCGACCCACGAGAAAAGTATCTTGGTGCTATGATAGCTGAAAATAACCAAAAACTATCACAAATAAAAAGTTAATTAATTGGTCTTTTTTCTTTCAATAATGTTCATTTTCAGGCAGAAGAATGTGCTTGGGTGATGTCCTCGCCAGGATGGAAGTGTTCTTGTTCTTTGCATCCCTCCTGCACGTGTTCAGGTTGGAAGTTCCTGAAGGCGAAGAGCCACCAAGTTCCGAGGGCATAGCTGGAGTGACTATCACACCGAGCCAATTCAAGGTAAATGCCAGGATTGATCCTATTGCTTGTTAAAATGTGTTTCACTTCATTCAAGAGAGAAAAGCTGAAGTTAATGAAATTTTTATCTTCACTCTGAGAGATTTCAACCAGAAAACCACTGTTCCTGAACTGCGAGATTGATAGCCTCATTCCCCGCGACAAAAACAAACTGGCATGAACTCACGAAATACTCTGGAACTCAGGTATATTCTGGCTGTAACACGGGACATTGCTGAAACTCAAGAATATTCAGAACTCAGGAAAGTTGTATCATCACGCAGGAATATTCTGTTATTCGTGAAATTTCTGGAACTCAGAAACATTCTGCAAATAAGAAAAATTCAATTACTGAGTTTCATTGTTTGACCTTCAGCAAAATGGGGCTTCGTATTTTTACGAATTTTTACGGCTGACAAAAAAGAACAGGGTGTGTTTTTGTACTTTTCAACGCGGGAGGTTCTTCAAAAAGGGGGTGCCTTGAGTTTCTAATGCAGAATGCGATTTTGACCCAAAATTTGCATCATCAAACCATCTTACGTTGATCCAGGCTCACGGGGATCGATCTTTAGAGGGTCAGACCCTTCTTCATCTCTACCCTGTTTACGTTTGTAGGAACAAATTTGCGTGCAACGATATTAACCACTCACAAACCTGGGCCACCATGTTAACCTCAGGTTCTATGTCTGTATAACAGTCTGGAAAAACGCCATCTAGCTAAGTGGCAAACTTGAAGATTTCCTAATGGGAACGTTAGGCCATTCTGACTCGACAACTTTCTTCGGTGATTGACCTTCAATCATTATTCCAACTGTTTATTTTGTTCCGAACAGCGGCAGACTGGACAATTCGGCTAAAAATATTTTTTTGGTAATATTTTTTATTATCCAGGTTCGAGCCATTCCAAGAATGCTAGAAAACAGTACATTCACATTCGACGAGACGTCATCATGGTCAACGTCAACAAGGACATCAGCACCAACCGTGAGCTCCTAGGCATCCACCGATAAGCCAGAAATGAAGTAAACAGAGAGCCTGACAGGCAAAGATTGCCCGCCGGATTCCAGCGTCCACGCAACGGGAATGAGCCGGCTTGCGGATTTTGCCTGGAGAACATGCGGTCAACTTGAGAGAGCAGGCTGAAAAGACACGCCGTTGACGAACGAAGCAGAAATTCGTCACTGATCAAAGTCAGAACGTTGCCTCCCGATTCTGACTTTGTTCCGGGAATGACCGATGCGATGAGTCAACATAAAAACATCGGCAGACGAAGAGTGGCGGTGTTTCCACGGTGAAAAGCCACGGATCTGGAGAATCATGTGGACAGACGGTGTCCAAAATGTGGACGATCTTCATGTGGAATGTGTGGACGATGTGCCCAACGATTACAGCATGCACGGGGGAGTATTTCGAGTGTTCGTCGTACAAAGTCATGCGAAATATATTCAGGGATCACCCAATTTTCTTTTAAAACTTGCCATGTTTTCACACCTGACTGTAAAATAGGTTTGCGTATTGATTACGCGTCAAATATTTATTTTCATAGGCTGTAGAAATTACGAAGATATAGTTAATATAAATATGTGTATTGATTATGCATATGATCTTGTTTATTTATAGAGTTTCATTGTTCAATATTTGAAAGTTACGTTTTTCAAAACATTTGTCGGATTGGCCTGTTTCTGAAGAGTGTTGCATGCCTCTGAGATCAGTAAAACAGACGAGGACTGTGATAGAGATTCTGCAATCAAGGCAGTTCTTGGACCTGGCACCACATGACTATTCTCTCACATGTCACTGCCGACAACACATTGGCAGTTCAGATGAAATATCTCTGATGAAAAATCTCTGAATTTTTCAGCGAATTTTGAACATGTGTTGACCGAATGAAGAGCTGAATTGTGGGGTCCAAGCTGGAAAATTTGTGGGGGGAGGACTTGTGGCGGAATTTCGGGATGGGGTTCTGAAGAAATTTTCACTGAAAGGGAATTTGCCATTTTATGTACTCGTATGACCCCAACACAATCCGGGAACCATTTAGGAAACAGCAGGGCATTACTTGGGGGTTCCCTGCATAATTAGGGATGGTTCAGTCTACGTTACGTCGACACCCGTGCCACATTTTGTGATGGTGATGTAAACAAAATGAGCTACAGCACGAAATCACCTTGGTCATACGCCCATCATCCTCCCTTCCTTTACTGGAATGCATTTGGAAATATTGCCTGTGTCACCAGTGGCCAGGGGTTTTCTGGCCACTTCCCCACAGGTTGAAACTTCCCCGCAGGTTGAAACTTTGGGACCTCAAATTTAATGCCGCTAAAATAATGTGCATGTTGATGTCATGGATTGATAAAGTTATTGGCGATGAGTGAGGCCATACAGGCACCAGAAGTAGACGCTACCCACCGTTTTTAACTGAAACAAACACGGAAACACAGAAGAGAGAGAGGCACCAGAAGGCATTGCAAAGTATGTAACATCATACACACTTTATTGGCTTTGTTATATCTTGTGCATAAATTATTTTTTCAAGAAAATGAATAAAAATAAAAAGAAGCCATTTGCGTAAACATTCTCTCCTCTTTTTTCTTTGCTTCAATCAACAACAATTGTTGACTTTGCTGGCTGTTCCATGTTGACATGTGCTAATTGCAGAACAATTTCGGTTTTTTGAGGCAGTTATGTACTCGTGTGTGACCAAAGACCAATCGAACATTTTTCCACAGTGAGTATGGAAGGCATCCCTTGCAGAGAAAAGCTTGAAAATACAATTTTGGCGTCACTTATGGGCAGATGGAAGTGTTTGGAGCAAAGTTTTCAAAAGACAAAGTTCCGACTCGTTAGAGATTTTTCGATGGAAGTCAAACAAAACATGCCATTTTAAATCCAGCTTTCCGCCTGTTCAAATTTTGCAACAGACATTTCTTTCCGCAGTGTATTTTGCAGTGCAGTGCAATTTTCAAAACACCCTGCTGAAAGACAACACTCAGAACTTTTCCATTTGATTCGTGGCACACCCAGGGACATCCGACTCCGGAGAGGATGACCAATATACCATTGCTGACGACATGGCAATGTGTGGGAAAACCAAAAAAACTACAAAATCTTCAGGGGCCATATTTGCTCTGGCACCCATTTTAAAGATATGCCCCCTTGAAACTCTCCAAATTTAACCAATGCCAATTTAGAACGCAATGCACATGCGCTATCACAGCAGAAGCTATTTTCAATACTTTAAGGGGGATCTTTAAAAAAGTGGATCGGAGCAAACTTGGACCCTGCGGATGGCTATTTTCTGTTCAGCGAGTGCTGAAGAATTCAGGTGCAAAAATGGATGCTCTTTGTTAACGGCCGCAGCGGCCGTTTACAATTTGATCGTAAACTGCGGCCGCAGCGGCCAAATGTCATGCGGCCGTTTACAATTTGATCGTAAACTGCGGCCGCAGCGGCCAAATGTTATGCGGCCGTTTACAATTTGATCGTAAACTGCGGCCGCAGCGGCCAAATGTTACCAAGTCGACAAGACACCGCGGGTCTGCAACAACATCTGGATTTTGTGGCACATGTTCGTCATGCATTGTGAATGGCTTTAACGTTCGTCCAGAAAGGAGACCACCTTCTGAAGGCCGATGTTCAGCTTTTTTTTCTTCAAATTGATCAGCCAGAATTAACAGCATACACCTGGGCAGAACAATGTTCCATGCACTGCGTGTTTCCAGCCCCAAGGATCTTTGCAAACCAGCCTCATGGTGCCCGCCTTCTAGTTTCAGCAAGAAATCTTCATGGAGCCTAAATTCCTGATGTCAAATAACGGTTTTGTGGTTATTTAAAAATCATTGCTCAATACATGGTCGAAGACTCTGCAGCAAAAACAAAAGCTGGAACAACGAAAGAGTTATAATTCAAGTGTTAATGCGTTTCAAAACTGGTCGTTTCTTTCATATTTGCAGTGGATATGAACCCACCTAGGCCCTATACCGACACGATATTACGCACAGGATGATCGGGAAAAACGAAGCGAAATCGAAAAATGCATGAAATTTAAAGGCAGCCCCAAAAACGGGCATTTTGTAAACATCATGCCATCTTTCTATCACACTGGTGATGGTGTCGTTAAAAATAACAGGTTGTCTTGCCAGATTTTGCTGCTATATATTAAGCAACTAGCGTCACTAGCGAGACAAATGAAGTGTGAGGAGCTCTCTTCTTCGCCATTTCAAATGGAAGATACCTTGTCGCAACGGCGATATCAGTGATGGAGAAAATGACAAGATGGAACCGTGTCGGTATATATTAGCGGAGAATGCTTTTGGGCAGCAAGCAATCAAGACTCCCTGCAAATATTTTGAAAAAGTAACGTCACAAATATGACGAATAAAATGACATTATAACGGCGACGCCTAACCTTGTACGGGTAACTCACAACCAATGTCACTGAATTAAGCCACAAAACAAACAAATAACTATCTTGGCCAGAAGATCACAGTTTACCGTACCACCCAACGAGGTCTATAGAGAGCTGCTCTGAGGCCACCGCACCACCGACAAACTGAATGTGCCGCACGCGCACACACCATGGCAAGAAGAAGCAGAGACATAGCGCTTTCAATGCTGAGAAGCTGCTTTTTGCAAGCATTTTCAATCGTTGTTTTCAATGCATTTATGATTAGAAAAGTGGATATGTTTTTACATCCATAGATAGAGGAGAGTCACTGGATTAATTTGCACAAAGCAGAATTTTTGTTGGCCTCCACGTTTTGCAGAAAACCAGGCTTCTTCAGATACGGTTCATTTCCAAATTTTGGAGTACCGAATGGGGTTTTTCTGCACTTTTTCAAGATTGCTCGGCTCGGTATGCGCACAAGATGTGATCAACTATCTTCATGCGAGGTGTGATTTTAGATAAGATCAGGTTTGGTAAGGTTATGTTAGATTAGGTCTAACGTAACATAACCAAACACAACGAACAAACTGCGAAAGATTATAACAAAGCCGAGTATACCTATTAGTGGTTAAGTTCTTCGCGCCTTCTTCTTCATATGCCATCTTGAGCTGACGGCCGGTGGCTCGGCATGAACCATGTTGCACAACTTGGGCTCGCAAGGAGAAGAATGCGCCATAATCGAAGGCCAACTCCGCTCTGCATTCAACTGAGAATTTCATTGGAATCTGAACCGAGGAGTGCACAACAGAGATTTGGCTTGTTTTGGCCACATAAATATAGGTTTGGCTATAGATTTGTGGTAAATTTCGGCATTTTGCGTTTGACCTCATTTTCTCGTTAAACCGGGCATTTTTTGCGGAGTTTGGCTGGATTTGTGGTAAATTTCGACATTTTTCTTTTGACCTCATTTTCTCGTCAAACCGGACATTTTTTGCGGAGTTTGGCTGGATTTGTGGTAAATTCGATATTTTTCTTTTGACCTCATTTTCTCGTCAAACCGGACATTTTTTGCGGAGTTTGGCTGGATTTGTGGTAAATTTCGGCAGTTTTCGTTTGACCTCATTTTCTCGTCAAACGGACATGTTTGGCTGGATTGTGAATTCGGCATTTTTCGTTTGACCATTTTTCGTCAAACGGACTTTTGCGAGTTTGGCTGGATTTGTGGTAAATTTCGACATTTTTCTTTTGACCGCATTTTCTCATCAAACCGGACATTTTTGCTTTTGCGGTGTGTGGCTGGATTTGTGGTAGATTTTGGGATTTTTCGCTTGACCTCATTTGACCTCATTTTCTCGTCAAACCGGACATTCTTGCGGCGATCATGAACCCAATGGCCCGGAGCAAATATATGGCACTTTTGGCAGATCGATTGGCTTTGGCTCGATTTGCGATCAATTATGGCACAATCTGCCAAAATTTTCTTTTTCCTCATTAACTTGGTGAAGGGGTCCTTTTATGGTTGTTGTCGCCATCAACCATTTGGGTTGATGGCGACTGCGAGAAGGACGATGTGCAAGATTTGGATTTTTGGCTCGTCGGGAAAGGTTTTGGCTCGTTTTCTAGTTAAATACGGAAGTTTCCACATCAAAATGACATTTGACCTCATTTTGTTGTGTGAGAGGACATTTGGCGAACATTGTAACCAGCTGCGGTAATAGAAACTACACTGAGCAGCCCCTCGGGCATGGATCATAGAATGTTTCATATTTGCTAGTTTTGGCTTATTCGGAAAAGATTGGCTCGTTTTTTATTTTATTTCGTTTTTTCTTTGTTTCGTGTTTTATTTTGGCTTGCTCAATGTTTTAGTACAAACCTTAACGTCGTCCTTGGGCCTAAATGATTGCCAAAATCCATCATTTAGCGCGAATTTTCTCTGAACAATGCATGCATCGCGGCTTTTTCCGTTGCAATTCATTGCTCCCATGCGCTCTTCATGCCATACTATAAAATGGCCGCCGCCTGTTCTATTCAAAACAGCCCCTCGGACTCTGGCAGCAGTCTATTTTATTTAATGTCGTTGGTACCACCCCATCATCCGAACCACCGGAGCCACCCAAACCTCGAAATCACACGAACCCATTGCACCACTGGAGTCGCCCGAACCGATTTTCCGACCCGAACCACAGCAGCTATATACCACCGCATGCAAAAGTCGAGCTTAGATCGGCGGAAGTTAATTAAAATTTATTATTCAAACAATACTGTCACAAATGTTGTGGTGACAGAAACCGGGTGAAAAGAAAGGGTGAAAGAACAGTGAAAAAGTGAGAGAAGAAATGCGTAGAAACAAAACCACAATAAGCAATCAATTACGCTCTGCGGGTGTGGCGCCCAGGGATGCAATCGCATGTGAGATGAGCGGTGAAGAAGAGGAGAGGCTGTTCCAATCCCTAATTGTACGAGGGAAAAACGAGTCAAAGTAACGGCTAGTTTTGCAAAGAGGGGCATTTACAGCAAGGCCGTTATCGGTTCGAGGCTGGATCGGTTTTATGGGATATGAAGTGGGCATTGAAAAGTTGAAAGAATGGGTTATTATTCCCCTGAGAAGTTGGAGAGCCTCGTTCCCTGCGCCTACTAGTCAGAGTTGGTAGGCCGAGATCTCTCAGCAAAACAGATACATTTGTGTCTCTGGAGTATGAGGACGCGATCATACGAGCTGCCTTCCTTTGGACCATTTCAATATTGGAGATGTCATCCCGGGTAACCGGGTCCCAAACAGTTCCAGCATAACTCAATTACTGGCAGCACAAGGGATGAAAATGCTTTGAGTTTGGCTTCCCTGGATGCATACCGCATATTCCTTTGGATGAAGCCGAGGGTCATTTTGGCTTTCTTGCAAGTGGAAGTAATGTGGTCCCGCCAAGAGAGATCCTGAACAATAAGAACGCCAAGGTATTTAAATGACTTAACGTTTTCAATCGGCTGATCATTTATCACAAAAATTTCTTCCATAGCGGGAACCCTAGTTTTCTTGGTAAATAACATAGCTTTAGTTTCAGTGGTATTGATTTGCATGCCCCAGGCGCCACACCACATGGAGACCTGGTTGAGATCCGACTGCAAATTAAATATCATCTGGGGAAGAGACTACTCTATAGATAATTATAGACTACTCTATAGATATAATTACCAAAAACCTTTCTGTGCTTCCTGATTTATCCTTTCTGCAGTTTTTGTTTTGTTTTTGTTTCTTTTTTCTGTGAGCATTCATTCGCTTTTCGTATGTGGTGCGTTCAAAAAGTGATGTCACTTGTCCCTTTTTTCACTGCTGAATGGTCCGTTTATTGGGTTTTGGCCTGAATATTCTTCATTCTTTTCTCTTTCAATGCAGCAATTATACTATATTGTAGCTTGCTTTGGTTAGGGTATTGCAGCAGCTTGAAGTTGACAGTTTTTAACCACTGTCTGGAAAAATAATTTGGCCAAAAGACGAGCAAAGGACTGTGGTGAAACTCCTCACTGTCAAAGGGAAAATGCCTCCAAGATTCATGATGGGTTGATGGACGTCAGTTGGGATGATGCTCTTGGGTATCGCACAGTTTGCAGCTGGAGAAATTATTTTCTGGGGCGATGGAAGTCCATCCATGATCTGCATCATTCAGGAAGGCTTGTTGCTGCAACGACGAACCCAAAAGTCATCAGGGTGAGGAAAATGTGGTGAAGGACCCCAGAACCACAGTGGCAGAGTTGGTGGACATGACGACAGGGTCGTTTGCAGGCTCAATCCACACAATTCTGGTCAAGATATTGAAATTGAACAAGGTCAGTGCTGTTCTGAGGTCCTTCATCAAATTTTCCTCACCCTGATGACTTTTGGATTCGTCGTTGCAGCAACAACAAGCCTTCCTGAATGATGCTGATCATGGGATGGCCTGAAATTTTTGCACGCACAAAGAAATTTTACAAAAAAAAAAAAAACAAACAGGCAAAAGAAGAAATCAAAAGAAAACGAACACGGAAAAAGCAACCACCACCGGCAATCGGGCAATGGTGGTGGAAACGGTGGTTTTAGGGTGGCACTGTTGCGCAACAGCCGGCTCCTCCGTTTTCACGGTTCGGGTGGATCTGATGGTCCGGGTGGTGATGTAGTACCTAGTGTAAACTGTATCCGCCCAGAAAACCTACAGAAGCAAATTGAACACCAACTGCCAAAAATGCGCAAGGATACCAATGCGAAATACCCATAAAAATGCCAAGTTTCCAGTGGTGTTCTTCTGGGGTTGAAGAGGGAACCTGTTGACCGTGAAAGCATTTTATACAGAAAATACATCTTTTTCAAGCCATCCGGGGAAAAATGCCAAAATGGTGACGAAAATGGCAAAAATGCACCCAGAATACTGAAATCGCACATTCTTACATGTCTGCAAAGAAGTTCGCACACCGACTCTTGCCACGGGCTCTTTCCATTGGATCCTTGTTGCGAATGTCACGTGGCTGCATTCCAGAATCAAATTTCTCGGACCATCCTCAATCCAGACATGTGATTATTGCTGCCGCACGTTTCTGATCAATGTTTTATCAGTACGAATACGCAAATTATGACATGAACAACTGCGAGGTGGCTTTAAGTTCGATTGGTTTATTTCCCGGCCACAGGACATTCCAAAAGATATTCCTATGTGTAATTTTAACGGAGATATGTACACCCATCGGCGTGGGATTATGCTGCCGGGCCTTTCGATTTTGCTATTTAATTTCGTTGCTGTGTGAGCAATGTCAATTTCAGTGCTTTCAAAGTGTTAGTAGGCATGGCCCCAACACTTGGAAAGTACTGAAATTGAAAATGGAAACACACCCATGAAATTAAATGGGGAAATCGAAAGGCCCGGCAGCATAATGCCGCGCCGATGGGTGTACGGGTACTGCATTAGTTGCTTTATTGGCCACCGCGCTCTGGAATAGCAACAAACCAAATTCTCATCTTTTCGGAGTTTCAATTGAAGAAGGTCTTGACCACAAATACATTTTCCATAACAAACGCTTGTAACGCAGCTTTTGACTGCATCACAACGACAATATGTGCAGCGCAACTCATGTCGCCATTTCGTACTTTTGGGACATCCTGGGGGCATAACTGCAGTTATGGCATTTTGTCTGATTAGATACATTTAAATGCCTTTGCTGACGACAACACCAGGCCCATTTTGGCAAGGTATTTTGAGCAAATTGCCTTTGTTTCGCATCAACCACATCCACAAAAAGAATTCTACAGTGTCCATGTGAGTTAAAGTGTCCACAGCTGGTTGTGGTGGTGCCTTTATTCCAGGTCCCACCAGTAAATTTTGTCCGATAAGCAGCAATCTCTTTCTTCTCTTTCACAACGGGTTGCATGCAATATGTGTACCTGATCTGTGAACAAACTCCAGCACACATTCTCACTGTGTAACATGAATTATGCGAACTTTTGTCATTTTAATTTTAATTAATCGGCTTCTGGTTTTGCGAAAAAGGCCAAGGTAAACAAACCACGCAAAGTATGCAGCAGAATACTTTATGGAGCAGATGCATGTAGTTGGAATGTTTTGAATGATGTCCGGTATGGATGTTTCAAAGAGATGCATGGATATAACATGCAGATATACCTACAGGTTAGGTGTCAACCCATTTGGGACAATTCCAATCGCGAATGTTGAGGACAAGATTGTGGCGTCAGTGGCAGGACCTCCGAGCGCGAACATTGGGCAGAAAATTCGATGATTCGCTCATTTGCCCAAACTCCAAACACTTGCCTATTTTTGGTTGGAGGAAGTCAACATCAATCCTGATTTTGGTGGACTTTTGCCGAAGTGCGTTCCTTGACCTTATCTGGTGGGATTTTTCCAGATCCTCGCGCTCGCACGCAACTCTTCGCACAGTTCGAGAGTGCATCTGACAACTATCGACCCAATCCTCCTTGGCCCTGTTTTGGTAAATATTAATACAGTACTCTCTTGTGCGTAAGAACAAGTGGCTGGTTCAATCGCCTGCTTTATGCAAATCAGGGGGAATTCGCGCAGTGATAGTCTCTTTTTGCGCAAGTGGCGGACAATGACAGACCATCAAAGAAAAACGGTAGAACCAATCGGGCGTTAGCCTATGGGTAGCACGTCACTAAACACGTGCCCGCCGATAGTTATGAGCCAATACAACAGATTTGGCGATAGTCGATAAGCCCATGGACATCAGAGATAATTCAATTGGTCAAGTTCAACAGCCCGCAAGGTACAGGCCGACAAGTAAAGACTGCACAGCATGGCCACGTCTTCAGCGGACAGAGCCCAACAGAAATCTCTCTTTCCCTCCCTCCTTCCCTCCATCTCTCTCCTCTCTCTCTCTCGCTCTCTCTCTCCCTCCCTCCCTCCATCTTCATCCCTGTCCCACCCCATCTTCATCCCTGTCCCTCCCTCCCGCTCTATCTTTTTCGCTCTCACTCTCTTACTTTAACGGGAACAAACGGCCGCTTATCACAAGCCATATCATAAAACGAATAATGTACCGACCTATCATTGCAAAAAAGAACTATGGCAACAGTGGTCCAAAATAGGACTCCAGCAGCCAAAATCAAAGGACAGCGACATCGAAAATACTAAAATACGAGAAAAGTGGCGTAGGGGACAAGCCCCCTTGATGTAATGACTCCAAATTTCCAGACACTGTTGGAATACTCACGTACTTGACGAGTGCCAATTTATTGTCATTTTTTTTAATTGTCCATCGAATGAAATTATAGCAGTGTCAGAAAAAGGCATTGGACGCGCAAAAGGCGCTCAGTGCTCTCTTGCCGCGTTCAAAGCACCCTTTGGCTCTTTGCGAAAAGAGTTCACATGTATGACTGTCTTTTCGTGATTTATTTTCCAGCAAAAATAAGGAATCTGCAGTGAAATGGGAATCACCAACCTCGTCAAGAATCATACGAGCAGAGATTCCAATTTCCAGAAGAATAAAACAGAGTAAAATGTCATTCAAGTACGTATACTCAGACATTCAAAATACGCGGGTCATATAGGAGTTTTTGTCAGACTTTTAAACCGCACGGGGCAAGGTTATTCCCCATCTAGTAAGAGCTGTTAAATGCATTCCTTTATGTAATGTGTTTTGCGGCGCATGCGAAATGGGGAACTACATGGCCCCGTGCTTCAAATGTCTGAAAAAAATCGTCTATGGCCCGAGTATTCAGAATGGCTCCGTATAGGCATCGCACACAAGTCTCTTTTCATAACCTAAAAGACAATCTCCACACGGTGGGTACGCCTGACTCGCCTGATTACCAATTAGGTAGGCATAAATACCTGTAGCAAATGTTCTCCCCCATGTCCACGCACTGTGGTTGCACGGGCTGCCAAAAATCTAAAAACAATCATGAATTTCGGTGCCGAAACAGCACAAAAATTTTTGCGGCAGAATTCGATCACACAGGCGTGCCATAATGTTTGAAGAAATGTTGCTGCAGCAATTAAACAATTGCCAGTACCTTTCTCACTGCCGTCCTAGACAGCAAAAATAATTGTTGCAAAATGTTGTCAAAATCCAGGATTTATTCATAAAGTAAAGAAAAGCGAACACACGACACGAAAAAAACATTGTGATTTTGTGATCAAAAATGCATGCGCACCGAGGTAGTTAATGTACGTTACCTCAATACGTACAAAGACCGCAGATTAGTGAAAATGTGGTTCTGGTGGAATTATTGAGTTGAAGAGTTTTCCGACATGGGGATAACTTTACTTGAAATTTCAAACGCCACAATGCAAATGGCGTCAAAATCGCAAATCGGTTGGCCAACGCGAACCAATTTGCCACCCTCCCTTTATGGGCACCGCTTTGAAAATACCAGACGGAAAGATTGGGGTGCCAATATAATTCCACAGTCGCCAGGTTTGTTCAAGTCGTATCGGTCGTCAGCGGGAAAGGAAACCGAAAACTTCTGTAGAATCCGAGCAGCAAACAGAAACAGCGTCATTCGGGCCAGTTCTTCACCAAGGCAAATACGACGACCTGCAAAGTTAAACAGACACGCAGCAGACATTGTAACCTCGTTCTTGTAGCCTGATAACGCCAAATTGGGGCCAAGTTCGGACCAAACGTTCTACATTCGCAGGGTATACCACCTGCATGTTGCTGCGTGACAAAGAAGACCTATGGCTGTTGCTCGTCTCATTTTGGAATCCGAAGCACAGTGTGTTTGTCACTTTGTTTTAACCAAAAGGTATACCTGTGGGTCTGAGCTACAGTCAGCTATTGTTCGAATTGGATTGTATTTCTATATAGGTTTCCCCATTTTCAAGCACAAAACATCAATTATAAAATAATATTCAAGTGTATTTGGAATACACGGAAAAAAGTATGGAGAAAGAATGAAATAGGGAAAAATGCTGGTTATTGGTTGGTACTTCTTGCAGGCAAATAAAATAGTGATCGTGATCACGTTTTTGATGAATGTTGATCATTTGATCAAGACACATAGTTCTGTCTCAGTCGTTATGCATGTCAGGAATGGCTCACATCGGCATACACAGACACTCTTACACAGCTGATTAAATAAATCTCAAGGATAATGAAAACCATGTTTTCTGTTACAAGCGACCTGTAGTGAAAGTGACAAAAATCCAAACTCTGAGATACTCGTATGCACCAAGTTTGTGGACACCCGAGGGGTGAGGGCCGTTTCAGAATTCTTGAAATCACACTTCTTCAAGGAGTCAACGAAGTGTGTAACACGTATCCCCAAGATATAAACAACACAGCTGCAGGAAATTTCATCCCAGGAGTGAGTGCTGCATGACAATAAAAAAAAAAACCTAAAAAAAATAAACAAAAAAACTTTGTTGATTTGTTTTGAACTTACCGACAGCAAATGGCATGAAATGTTCAGACCTTCGAAGCTTTCCGTCTGCGCCGAGAAATCTGTCAGGGTTGAACTTGTCAGGCTGATCCCATTCCCGATCATCCATGTGAATTGCCCAGAGAAGGCCGATGATCATCGTATCCTTGGGGATCCTGTAGCCTTGGAACTCCACTTCCTGTAAATTAAAAATGGAAAAAATTGTGAAAAGACGGCCTTTACCAGGTGTGCATGTCTTTCAGAAAGATCGAAGAAGCACAAAACCATTCGCAACGTGACTGCGCATTAAATAATCAAGGAACACATTCATGAAAACGTGCGAGGCATCGTCAAAAACGCAAGACAAAAATGGATAGAACCCCACAGTACATTCCTTCTGTTGTGAGTACCTTGGAATAGATGACATATAGAGACAGAAACCGGAAACCTCACCTCTTTTGTACCGTGTGGCATCCCCAGTGGAACAACCGTCCTGATCCTTTGGGTTTCCATCATCACAGCTTCGAAGAAAGTTAGTCGTGTAAGATCATCAAGCGAAGGTAGCTGCTCGCCCAAAACATTGTCCAATTCATTGTGAAGTTTAGCCTGTACGTTGGATGGAAATTAGATGATATTCGTATAATGACAGAATAATGGCAATTTTGTGGCATTTCAACAGTATTCGCGTGGCATTTCAACAGTTCTGCCGCTCTGGCTGCAAGCGATTCCCCGAGGAATCGCTTGAAGCCAGAGCGGCAGAACACGTTGGATTCCAACATAATACAGGAATATGTATGCACAATCGTCAAAGCACATAACATACATTGGAACAAATAAACCACATGCGTCCGATCAGGGTGAGAATAATTAACAAATATATTTGCGCCAGAAACACGGATTACGGACGAACTGATTTCCAGGCCTTCTTAACACAATTGAAGGGAAATTACAGAATTACGAGCACGCATGAAAAAGTAATACATGAAATCCGTACCTGAACGTCACCATTTCCGGCCAGATATAGTAAGAGCCACTTCAAGCTGGCAGCTGTCGTATCTGCTGCTGCGCCAAACAAGTCTGCCAACACACGATAGAGCTGGTCAATTGAAAATGATCCCTCAGTTCCATTGTTTGCAACTCTCCTTGTCATCTCAGCAAGGTAGGCTTCCAAGTAGCTGGCGGGTTTTGCTTTGTCGTCATTGTCGAAATCGGCCCATTCTGAGTCACCTGAGAGGCTGTCTTTTTCGGGTATTGGAATTGTAGATATTTTCTCTAATTTATGGTCAATGATGCCTTTGTAAATGTCGTATGTCCGATACATGCCTTCACAGATTTGCGACATCAGATATCGAAATCGAGGGAGAAATCTGTAATCCCAGTAAACGCCATAAGGGTGAAACAGAAAACACATCGTTAAACTTTACAATTTGCAACTGCCGCCACTTCCGCCGCATTTCTCAACATCGCATCCGCTGCATAAGTCACAGCATCTTTATCTACCCCATCTGCAAGTTCCGCCGCCGCATCTTAAAAGTACAGAGGCAGAGATACTCAACTTCTTTGTGGTTTCCATCATCTTCTTGTCAAAATTGACTGCCTTTTACACATATATCGTAAATATATGTGTAAATATATAGTAAATTGACTGCTCAAGTCCTTGTCAATTGACTACCTTTCTTGAATCGAAGACGAATTATTCAACTTTATAATTGTACTTATAATTCTTATAATATACTTATAATATACTAATTATAATATACTAAATTATAATATACTAAATTATCAGAATATAATATACTAAATCAGAAATCACTGATTAAGTTGTGCAAAATATTCGAGAAAATGTTGCACAACTTAATCAGTGATTTCTGCGAGCATAACAAGATTATCCACCCCAATCAGCATGGATTCAGGAAGGGAAAATCATGCGAAACACAGCTCTCTGAATTGGTGTTTGATGTTGCGTCAAAATTTGAATCCAGAACTCCTACTCATGCCATATTTATTGACCTGGCGAAAGCTTTCGACAGTGTTGACCACGAACTTCTTCTTGTAAAACTTCAGAGGCTCTCATTCCCGGCCACGTTGCTGAAACTTGTTCAGTCTTATCTATCGTCACGACATGCCAACGTTATCGTCGATCGTACATCTTCCTCTGCCGTCCTCAATCTTGCCTCAGGTGTCCCCCAGGGGAGTGCGCTTGGCCCCCTTCTTTTTACTCTGTCTGTTAATTATCTTTTCGATGTAATTAGTTGCAGCATAAGGCTTTATACAGATGATATTGTTCTATACACAAGTGTCGAGGTTGGCAGTGACGCTACTAGCTTACATGATAACTTAGACTCGCTGCATCAATGGTGCAGTAACTCGCGCATGGATATTAACGTATCAAAATGTGCGTTTTTACTCTTCCACCCCAAGAATCTCAAGGCCCGAATTCTGATGCTAGAATTTTTCAATACAAGATAAATGAAGAAATTGTGCCACCAGTACATGATTTCAAATATCTAGGAGTCAAGCTTCATGAGCATTTAGACTGGACGGAACAAGTCAACTTCTCCATTAACAAAGCCAGATCCGCTCTAGGATTTTTACGCAGGAACCTTTCACACGGAAACACCAAATCGAAGCTTTTGGCATACAAGGCTACTGTCTTACCTCATCTTGAGTATGCGTCTGTTGTATGGGACCCTTTTCTTGCTTCTCATGCTGATGCAGTTGAAAAAGTACAACGATGTGCAGCCAGGTTCATTACCGGAAACTATGACCGCACAGCTAGTGTGACATCTATGTTAAATAACCTTGGTCTTACTCCTCTCAGAACTCGTAGGAGTGAGAAAAGACTTGCATTCCTTGTTAAAATCTTAAAAGGTAAAACCTTAATTCAGATCCCTCAGATTTTTTCTGAAAACTTTCAAAACAGAAGAGCCATTCACGATTTTCAGTTTCGTATACCACTGATAAAATGTAATGTATATCTAAATTCTTTTTTCCCGAGAACTCTTAAAGATTGGAATTCCTTGCCGAAAGATTCCCCATTACTTCGCGCAATCACTCGTGTACGGCGTCACTGACACCTCGTCTTTCTTGTTGCCATCACTGATACCATCTGCAAGTCTTTGTGTGAAAGAACATTGTCATTTATTCATTGCTTTTTTTTCGCACTCCTGCCATGCTCTTTATTGTTTTTTTTCTCTCTCTCTCTCTAATTGCTCTGACTGTCTACATGTATTTTTTTTGCTGTCTGTAAATATCAACTTTTGACATATTTGCACTTATAGTTCAGCAAATAAAAGGAAATAAATAAATAAATAAATAAATAAATAATATACTAAATTATAATATACTAATTATAATATACTAATATAATATACTAATTCTTATAATATACTTATAATTCTTATAATATACTTATAATTGTACTTATAATTCAACTTTATAATTGTAAGAGGCGCCTCGTGTACGTGGAGTTTAATCTGTTTAACATGGGATAACCTGGGTTTTTGGTCAGCTTTGTGCCATTTTCACTTAACTGTTGATCATTTTTATGGACATCCCTCAAGATCTCAACAATTTCGGACTGATTGGGTTGGGTGGAAGTTGCAATTGAGACAAAAACCAAGGCGATGGTTAAAATCCATGACATATGGTGGATTCAAAAAATGTGCTCTGGTGGCAGCAGAAGCATAGCAGCTTGATGACAGGGCTTCGCGAATGATTTTGTAAAAGAGGGTCCCTTGAAGGCTCTGTTCCAAACCTTCGCTTTATTTGCACCAGAAGCTTCAATCTGCAGCTGCAAGGAGGATTTTTTATCTGATCCGAAAGGATCGGGTTTTCCCCCTACCTTCAGCGCGGCGCTTTCGGCGACCGATCAACGCAGGTTCCCAGCTTCGGCTGGTGCAAGTAAAAAAATCAAAAAATATGTCGCAGAGCAAGTACGAAGGCATGGAATAACGTAGAAGAATCCTGTTTTCCGATCACCGAGATTTGATCTTGGCTCAGCCTGCTGTGCTAAACCAATAGTGGGAGGTTTGGTCTTGGCTTAGCCTGCTAAACCATTGCATGGCAGGTCGGATCTCTCTTTATTGGAAAGAATTTTTGAGGCAAAGGTATCAAATTGGTACTCGTATGACATATTGAGCAACCAATTAAAAACTTTCAATCTAAAAGCAGTCAATAGATCAGGTAAGGCATTGTCAACTGACAGGCTTCAAAATAAAAGTAGTCAATTGTCTAGGTTGAGCAAAGTCAATTTACTTTTTAAAAATAAAGGTGGTCAATTGACAAGAGATAGGTAGTTAATTGACTATAGTCAATTGACAAGTACTGAAACCAGGCCAGTCTTTTGACTGGTTTGTGGGTGGTCGCTGGATGGACAGTCAATTGACAACCTATTCCTGGTCAAAAGACAAGGTTGTTCTTCAGTGTGCAGTGGGTGCCTATAAGTGCGGTCTTTTTTAACAACATACCTTCATAATAAATTACCCGTTTGAACATATTCCCAGGCCCGCAGGGAGAAGTTGCGGGGCCCGGGCGAAAGTTCAGCTGCGGGGCCCTCTTGAAAAAAATCAAATATCGTGCGGTGCGGCAAGAGCAAGAAATTGCAAAACATTTTCGCAAAAACGGAGAAAGACGTGGCAAGGTGAACTGCTCAAATGCCATCATTTTCCCCAATTGGTTCTTTTCCAATGAATTGGAATTTCCAGTAATTGCCAATTGGTTCTTGTCTTACACCATCTGTTCTACTGTCACCCTCTTTCCCCCCACTCCAGCGGTTCTCCTTTTTGAGGCCAAAGCCACCCGACTTCCATGAGATCTGAGGATATCCATGAACATTTCGTTTGCACACCATTAAATGCGAGCTGAATACTACAGAGCTGCTATGCTGCGTTGTATGCTAAACAGACGAATAGCGAGATGCTGCCAGCGTCAGTCAAAGATGGAACTGCAACCCAAGATTTCAGCAACAAAAAATGGGTTTGTGAAGACAATTCTATTGAGAAGAAAAAAACAAGTGTGGAAGAAAACCAAAAATTTCAAACGAGCGCGCGGGGCCCCACAAATCGCGGGGCCCGGGGAAAAATACCCCTCTTCACCCCCCTCTCGTCAGGCCTGCATATTCCTGATAAACAGGAGAAGTGACCCCTTTTAACATACTCGTATTTCCAATTGGCCCCTTTGGCCGATGTGTAAAATTTCAAAAAAATTGAAAGTTCTGTGCTGTGGCAAAATATTCCAACGATGTTTTCTTTTGTTAAAGGATCGCAACGATCTCAACGCAAAAAGATAAACTGTGAGATCCATCTGTTAAGGAGCAAGTTTACAAACGGAAAATTGCGCCCGAAAAGGTCATGCAAAGCTTCCGGCAGTGACAACTAGAGTTCTACCCGTATAATATTTTAACAAAATTAATGAATTACGGACTGAGAATTAAAAGTGCGGGGGGCTGAGAATCGTAAAGAAAGTCAAACGAATTTGGAAGTTGGTAGGATGTGGCATTTTACGAGTACCTTAAGATCGGCAAAAAATTGAGTGGCCCTGCAACGCTGACAAGTTTCACTCCCTCATGTTGTAGCATCTGCAAATAGAGCCAATCTTGATCTGCTATATTGAATTTGACTCCGAATATGACTTGGTTTATCACGTTACCAGCACAATGGAAGATGGGCTTGGAAATATCAACCGGCTGCCCATCGCTTTGATCCAGAACCTGCATGAGCCGCGTCGAATGTTGATGAAGCCGTGGAAATAGAACAACAAGGGGAAAACAAATGCTCATGACCACAGGTTTTTTCTCGTGGAACACTAACCGTAGGGACATGAACTCCGGAAGATTTTTCCCATTGAAAAAAATGTAATCCGCATCCTCGGATAAGCGTTAATACGGAGTTGATGGCTCCACGGTTAGAACCTGAAACTTGCCATGGCACTTCGCAAGCAGAATCCTACACCAGAATATTGCAAATGTTGGGAGATTTTTACTCGTAAAATCAGTGCTTTTTCTGTATCAGTTTTCTGCCAGAAAATCACAAAGTTCACCGCGCGAAAAATATGGCAGTTCCACCTTCTTTCGTCACAACCTCTGCAAGGATTGCAATCCCACATTGTGCACTTTCTGCGATAGATTTGTTCACAGCAAGCATTGTGATTCTATTTGCGGACGCCGCTTGAGTTCATAGTTGCCCACCCGCAACTTTTGATTACGGTTGGTTTCAAAACCTCTGCCAAAATTTGCGTTTGGTCAGACTGCGAATTTGGCAGTGCATGGCTTGGTGATTACTAGAAAATTGACATTACCTTCGCTCTATGTTGCATCCACAGAGGTTTGCAGTGCACGAGTGCCGCACACGCTAGAGCAAGGAGGCATCCATGCACCTTTCACCACCTGCGATACTGTTGTTAACGTATATGTAATTTTTTGTTATTCATTCAGCACAAGTGTTTTTTTTTTTCAAAATGAATGGAAAAATTGTGGATTTATCGGGCATCGAACCCGGGACATTCGCTTCCCAGCCTTGCGCTCCACTGTCACAACGGAGGAGGCAGGCCGTATACGATGGTTTGAGATATTGCATTAATGTTAAGGTTCGTGAAAAAATAGACTAGCACTCCACGAATTGCATCCTCGTTGACGCTTGGCGCATGCAGCAAGCAGTGCGAGTCGCATTGGCAAAGCAGTCGCATCATCTTGCATTTTTGTCATCAATAGACAGTTGAGAGGATTGCAAAACCGGAGAGTTTCAAACAAGCTTTTGCGCTTTGAGGTTATTGTTGAAAAAAAAGTCAAATTCATGCGATAGCAGATTATTGTGAGCAAATCTTTACTTCCTTTTTCTGACCACTGAAGAGTAACTTCTTGCGGATTTCCGCGCTCACGAATAATAACAGTGTGCGGGTGGAAATCGCATGAATCTTGATCTTTTTTTTTTCAACAATAACACATCGAGAAGAGCTGCAATCTGAGCTTGGTTCTAGAAACTTCTCCGTTTTTGCTTGATATGAAACCAAGCTCAGATCAGGTTGCAGCTGTTCTCGATGTGCTTATTTTTGACAAAAAAAAAGTCAAGATGCATGCGACTCGCGAATTTGCTCAACCCTGCGCAACTTTTGGCGCAATGCCTTCTTTGTCACAGAATGCATTGCGCCAAGCGTCAACGGGGATGCGCAAATTCGTGAGTGCTAGTCTATTTTTTCACGAACCTTAACATTAATGCAATATCTCAAACCATCGTATACGGCCTGCCTCCTCCGTTGTGACAGTTGGGAGCGCAAGTGGCTGGGAAGCGAAATGTCCCGGGTTCGATGCCCGATAAATCCACAATTTTTCCATTCATATTTTGAAAAAAAAAAACACTTGTGCTGAATGAATAACAAATAATTACATATACGTTAACAACAGTATCGCAGGTGGTGAAAGGTGCATGGATGCCTCCTTGCTCTAGCGTGTGCGGCACTCGTGCACTGCAAACCTCTGTGGGTGCAACATAGAGCGAAGGTAATGTCAATTTTCTAGTAATCACCAAGCCATGCACTGCCAAATTCGCAGTCTGACCAAACGCAAATTTTGGCAGAGGTTTTGAAACCAACCGTAATCAAAAGTTGCGGGTGGGCAACTATGAACTCAAGCGGCGTCCGCAAATAGAATCACAATGCTTGCTGTGAACAAATCTATCGCAGAAAGTGCACAATGTGGGATTGCAATCCTTGCAGAGGTTGTGACGAAAGAAGGTGGAACTGCCATATTTTTCGCGCGGTGAACTTTGTGATTTTCTGGCAGAAAACTGATACAGAAAAGCACTGATTTTACGAGTAAAA
>JASGXE010003723.1:0-26044 GCA_030068105.1 Sinentomon sp. SZTP_YWyxl
GTTGACACTTTCAAGACCAACATGAACAAGGTCATGAAGGACCTCCTTGGCAGATTTAAGGACCTGCAATTCTTCACAGGTCTGTTCACTGTTGTTGGCTTATGCCCAGTTGCTACCTAATGGCTTAGTCTACCTGACTCAAGTGTTCTTGTTGAAATTCACAGTTATGCTGCCACTTTAATAAATTGAGTGGCTTTCAAAGAAGTTGAAAGTGAGTGGGCAGAGAAGGATATGTGATGACGAATAAAAAACCCAAAAGGTAAAATGGCTCATCTACGCTTTGTACGCATTGTATTGTACCAAGAAGCTGCCAAATATCAAATTTCTTACACTGCCGGGATGTCTGAACAGATCACCAGTTTGCATACCTACATTTCACTTTTCAGCATAAATCATATTCTGTCCATTATTCATGGCGAACATTTCTTCTTTATCGGGGTATCATTCGTACCAAGTCCGCCATTGTGTCTTGTCACTTACGCTGATGTCCTTTTTATCCCCTCTTTTGAAAAAAAACATTTGTCATTTCCAAACTATTGTGTTCTCCTTTCCGGGAATTCAACCAGGAGCTCTGGGTAGAAATCCGTTGAATGTGGGGAGTCTCCTTCGCTCTCTTTGGGGTTGGATTATTCCTTTCTCCAGCCGGTACTCTGCAAATGTGACTGAAATAGGAAAGTTTGGTTAATTTTTATTTCCTTGTGGTCTCTTTTTCCTTTGAATAAAGCAAACAGCATCATAAAGTAATGTCTTTCATTTTGTTTTGTTTCTTCTTTCGTCCGTCAGGTGAATCAATGGATATTGATGGAATGGTTGCCATTGTGGAGTACCGTGACGAAAGTGGTGATTCTGTTCCTTATCTGATGTGCTTTAAACAAGGACTTGAAGAGGAGAAATTTTAATAAATACAGGGCAGGCCAAATGGAAGGATAAGGATGATCGTGATTTCCAGACATCAGATCACTGAACCTTCAGCCACATACCTATCTACTTCTTTATCATCGTCAGGATCCAAATTATACATTTTTTACCTTATTTAATTTCTATATTCGTATTTATGTAAAATAACCCAAGCAAGGTGCATCATTCGTAATGATTATTTATTGCTCTGGTTTGTGTCATAAAAATTTAAAATTGATGTGTCAATCAAAACTTGGGATCTGAACAAATGCTCATCAATTCAGTCAGTGCTTGAGCTGAACTTTTGTCAGTCTTTTTTCATGCTGGGGATTCCAGTGAAGCAAAGGGTGCTTTGCACTTTGTGCATATCAAGTGGCACCACTTGTGCGAGCCCAGGTGGGATAGGTAAGGCTATGGCTCTTGGTGATCAGCTTTTCAATGGTACTTTACAACAAAGGTGACATTTGGCATCTCCTGGTGTTTAACCAACCACCTCATTCATCCCCTTCCCATCCCATCCGTTTTGTTTGATTTTCTGTTCCTGTCAGATAACACGTCTTGAAAAGTATCCCTAAAACAATTCCGGCAGCTAAATCAATCGTGATCCAGATGAGATGCACCCGTTTCCAAATTTTCAGAGCGAAGTTGGTTTTCAAAGCTCATTTCTTTGTGCTTTTGCAACAGATGTTCTCTTTTTTGGACAAAAACCGTTCCGTTGTCTGTGACAAACGTGGCTGTTTTGCTTCCTCTTTTTCATCTAGGTAGGATTGAAATTATTTAGGTAGGTTGTCCTCTGATGGTTGAGGTTTAATAATTAAACCAACAGATTTTGATTCAAAATGGAATCCGATGTTTTTTCTTTCTTTTGTTGCCAATTTTTACTGGCACATCTGCACCAACAATGTTCTGAACTACTTTTTGCAGTTCTATTGCTTGTGTTCGTCTCTCACCGGTCTGGGTGCTGTGGCTTATTACCTGCTTCATTACCAGCAAGCACGTCCGTACGTCATTTTGGCCCAAGTCTCTATTCCAGATGTACGTCCGCCCATTGAAATGCAATTGCTCCTCTTTACAGAAGATGTGCGACTTGGATGGGCTGAAAATCACAAAAGGATTCTGGCATGGCAGAAGTATGAGCTCTTTTCGACAAATAGTTTCAGAGATAGGGGTCCCAATTGTCCCATACCAGCTAGCACGTCCTCAAGTTTTGCTGTCTGAATTGCACTGCTCTCTTTGATGCTCAATAATCTGGAATGGCATGGCGATTATCCATGCTCAAACTCACAATAGTCATTTGTAGACGTGCGTGCGCATGTCGATGTTTTGACATCAATCTGGAATGGAGAAACATTCGCTCTAAAAAATCTGGTAAAGAAGCTGTTAATTCAAATTCATGGCAAGAATAAAATGACATGACACTGCGAAGATTACACACTCCCGTTATTTCCTTTTCTGTTTTTCAATCAGCATTTTTTTATTATTGCCAAATGTGACATGCCTTATATCCATGCAAAGTAACCACACTTCAGTTGACTTACCCAAATTTTGGGCTCCCCAAAATCCTGAGTGTGGGATCACAAAATGACCACAGTTTCAGTCAATTTCCAAAAGGAATATAAATCTGCGGATTGCATCGATCTGAGGATCGAAGTGGTGATGTGGTTGACCATGTCATTCGCAGCATCGATGTGAATTCAAATGTTTGTCTTTGTGGTCAACCAGCTCACCACTTGTCTAATCCGCTGATTGCGGCGATCTGCCATTTATCTTCGTTTTGGAAATCATCTGTTTGCTTTCTTTTGGAGTTTGTTCAGGAAAATGCATTCACACCAGTACAAGAAAAAGGCTTCCAGTTGACCCCAGTGACCTTGAAATTATAAAAACTGCATTATTCTATTGACTGAAGCGCAGCAAAACACCCAACATCTTGAAATTGAGGAAGGTCAAATTGAGAAAGGTCGCTATGCTGTGCGGCCACAACAGGCCTCCCTGTTAAGGGGGCACATAGGGCTAATAATGGCCAAAAATGAATTTTTTGGGGTTTTTGCGTTTTTCACCCCATCTTACTAACTCATGTGTGTAAAATCCATTTCTGACCTTCAAATTCTGATAAAACTTGTAATTTTCACTGTACGGAAGGATTACGCATCACCCGCACCAAGCGCATTCATGTTTTCTCTTTTCTTTAAACGCTGTTTTACCGCATTTGCTTTTTTGCACTGTTTTTAAACTTCGCGGTGCTGTTTCTCAGGACTTATTAGTCCCAGAGAGATAAAATTTGGCATACCTAAAAAGTCCAGAAAATTGAGTGATGAAGCCCAATTTGTAATTTGCACTTCCTATCATCATGATATTGGTAATAACATGTCATAGAGCACCATAAGTTGTACGCTAGTGAGTTTCGTGCATCAAATTGAGCATGAAGGAGCCAAATTTGCTCAAATCTGGCTTCATCACTCAATTTCTGAGGATTTTTTGAGTAGGTATGCAAAATTCCAGCTCATAATTGTGGTCGGTGTACGCTGGAGACCAGCGTAAAGTTAACCGCTTTATCGGCAACACTTTTCTCAATAACTCCAAAACTGACAAAGCGAGGATGACCAAATTTTGGGAAAAACGTTGTCTCAGTGTGCTTGAACAGTGTGCAAAATTTCAACAAAATCGAATAATAAACATCGAAATTGACCTGCTAGCCCTATGTGCCCCCTTAATTGGGCCGCGAAATAAAACAAAATTCAGGTGAAATAATTCAAAGAAGTTAAAATAGAACAATTACATAAGGCAGAAATATAAAAGTAAATTAAGATCCCCTGAAACCATCCAGCACGCTTCACACATCGTCCACCTCACACCAGAAAAAGCGGAGACAAATTTAGTGTGATTCACTGGTGAATTGATTTTCAAAGCAAGGGTACCACGGACGGGAAACATAGTTAAAAGCACACTAAAAGGCTGCCAACCATTCGTGAAAGTGAGTGAAAAGGTGTCTTTTTTGCCACCACAGACATGGGGCTTTATCAACGTGGGTACATTGAACAGATCACTGGAATGTCTCAGCACCATTTATGGGTAGACATTCCGCCTGCAAAAGAGAGGGGGTGGGGTTTGATCGAGTATATTGTTTGGTGGTATGGGTGAGGGTGGTGTTTCTTCTGGGATCGAGGTTGAATTCAACCATATCCAGAGAGGTCATCTGTCTGGATTTGTGGTAGGGAGTTCACAGGGTTTCTGCAAAAGAGATTACCAGTTTCTACACTCAAAAATGTCAGTTGTATGCAATAATTGCCACATTGAAGTGGTCTGAAATCAGTGATCAAGGCAACATGGTTGCTACCAACCTGGAAAACTGGAATACTCGGGAGTTTTTTTCGCACCCTGGAAAACCTGGAAAACTCGGGGATTTTTGGAAAAAAACCCTGGAAAACTGAACATTTCCAGAAAAACCAGCCAAAAAATGGAAAACAGAATTTCATAACATTTTTTTGGTTTACATTTTTTTTTAAATTTCCAACGATGACACCTGAAGAACATTCTTGTCTTGCAATTTTTGTCTACACTCTCCCATTTTTGTCTTGTCCTTGGATAAAACCCTGGAAAAAAGCTCTGGAAAAAACTGAGAATCCTTCTGGAAAACCTGGAAAACTCAGGGAATTCCGATTTTTCAAAACAGCAGCAACCATGGACAATCACACAACCAAATTCAAAACGCACCGTTCATTGGGTTGTTTACAGACGGAAGAGGAAGAGGAGTGAGAACTGCAAAATCACAACCATTCGTTGGAGTGAAGGAACGAAGCTGGCCTTTTGATATTAAAAGCTTACCAGACCAAACTACTTATTGTTTTGTTTTGTCACTTTCTTTCTGGTGGATCATATCATCAACATTGTTGTTGTCATGAGCCCATATGATCTCTCCCGATAGTATTCCCCATTGCCCACTCGCACTTCAATTCACAGGGTGTCCAGCATTTTCGGAAAAATAAATTCCCTGACCTTTCCAGAAATGTTTAAAAAATTCCCTGACCATCAAAACTCCAGTTTTCGGACGGTACAACCCTTTTGGAGAAGGGAGGTCGTCAATAATAGTGCTCAAGCGGGCATCCAAGAGGCTGAGCTCCTGGTTTGTCTGGAGGATGGACACCCCCAGAAGCTTATTGGTTTTTATGGATCTAGTTCATCAAAGCTAATGGGTCCAGTCATGTGCGAAGAGGGTCGGTTGTATTTGGGTCTAAGGCAGCCTGCCTCAGACCCGAATGCAGCTGACCCCTACCCGGTTCCAAGGGGCAGAGGCCTTGGCAGGGGATCTGGTGGAGAAATCCCCCAGAAGCTGAAGACATTTCGAAGCAAAAAAGGTGATATTTCCTGGGAATATGAACAGTCGCTCCCTGCATCCACTCCTGAGAACTTGCATTTCATTGATGAGTGGCCACAAATTTATGGAGTCTGAGTCATAGTCCCACAAATTTATGGAGTCTGAGTCATAGTCCCACAAATTTATGGAGTCTGAGTCATAGTCCCAGAAGAGATCAGTAAAGTGGAGACCCAGGTGAAGGGGGGTCTGGGGGACAGAGTCCCCCGGAAGCTGAAATTTTTTGAATTTTCTGTCAATTTTTGGCAAGAAATTGATGTTTCTTGGAAAAGATTCTGAAGATTCGAGATTCTTTTCGTTTTCATGAAAATTCCCTGACTTTTCTCAATTTTTTGAAAATTCCCTGACATTTCCCTGACTTTTCCAGAACAAGAAAATTCCCTGACTTTTCCAGGATTTCCAGGTTTTCCAGATTGCTGGACACCCTGATTCAGCTTCAACTCAAACAATAGCGCTGTGTGATTCAGCGAGAAAGGGGCAGGAAGTGTGTTTACGAAACACAAACCTCCCTCCCCACCAGTTCACTTGAACTTAGCTGGCATATACCAGATCACAAGCGAGTGCAGCCACATTTACATCGGTCAAACCAAACGCCAGCTCTTGGCCAGTCTCAAAGGGACATCAGACAGCGCTGCAACCGCCCTCTCTGAACACTGCACAGCTCACAACCACCAGCCCTTCTCCCTCTGGAATGAAGCCAAAATCCTGCGCAGCGCCAAGAGTATACCTCAACGGAACATCTTCGAAAGCACAGAGATCGTTCGGCAGGAACCTGTAGCACTTAACTGGAATCAAGGCCCCTCCCTGCCCACCACCTGGAGGCCCCATTTCTCCAAATCATAGCCTCCGCCCCCACATCCTTTCGCCACCTGTTACCACAACTGTTCAGCCGATCTCCAACGAAACCACAGCCTCAACCTCACGTCCACCGACCTCCCCCTGCACCTTTAAAGAGATCACTATGCAACGACACCGCTTTCAACCAATCTCATCTTGATAACAGATGCGCCCGAAACATCGACTCAATTCGCATAGTGGAGATGAAATTGTCTAACGTCCCGGTAAGGGTGATATTTTAGTGTCAGACACATCTCCAAGTTTTCAACCCACTGTTTACAGTTTGTTAAGGGGCAGGATCGCTGACTAAAAGATGGGGGCACTTATTGGCAATTAAAGGGGGCATACCCGGTGAAAAACTCCGGCTCTTCTGGTTCACGAGATATCACAATTTGAAATTTGGTGGTCAGATACAGCTTTACGTGAATAACAGAAAATGAGCCTAATTCCTTTTTCATGTTTGCCGAAAAAATTGAATTCCGCATGCATTAACAGAATGGATAAACAACGAAGTTGACGCTATTTCGATCTCCTTTTTCAATTCTTGAGGTGTGACGTTTAGAGGATATCGCACCCTCGTTGAAAAAAGCGACTGAACTCAAGAAGGCGTTGCTGACTGCTGCTGAGATGGGATGGGAAATTCCTTTGTTCTGTGTTCTGGCACCACAGAACAAAGGAATTTCCCATCCCATCTCAGCAGCAGTCAGCAACGCCTTCTTGAGTTCAGTCGCTTTTTTCAACGAGGGTGCGATATCCTCTAAACGTCACACCTCAAGAATTGAAAAAGGAGATCGAAATAGCGTCAAGTTAGTTATTTATTCATTCTGTTGACATTCAATCTCCAAGTTTCCACGCCTTGTTATTCCGCATGCATTTTTTGGCTTTAAAACGGAATAAACTCAGCCATTTTTTGAGATACTGAGGTGAAATTTTGCATGTTGCATTTTTGTTTTATTGTCTTTACTTTAACCGTTCAGATTTTGTCTATGTTCATTATCAAACAAGAATTCTGTTGAACTTCCATCAAAAGTATTCTGTTCAAATACTTTTGGCACTGACTAGTTTCCATCGTGCAAACTTAAAAGCCTGCATATCTGCGACAGAAAAACAGCAAAAATCTGAACGGTAAATTTTTAGCCCCAAGGCATCTAGACATTACTGTAAAATTTGACCTCTCCAGCTCAAAAAATGGCAGAGTTGTCAGAATTTTTCTATCCGCTACAATTTTTGGCCCTTCCCAGGCCTCACAGGCACAAATTTGGAGATTGGAATTTGATACCAGGAATAAAGGCTCACTTTTTTACATTTTACACTCAAGTTTGGGCAGAAAATATTCACAAAAAAGGAAAAAGTTGATTTCACCGGGTATGCCGCCTTAAAGAAAGATGTCTCCATGCACTTCGAGCACTGCCACTGAATCCATCGTCCAGACTCTTTCACGTCGTGAGAAATGCAAATCTGGTCAGAAAAATCAATTTGTTAAAACAATGATATAAGATATTCCCCCACGAAACAATGTCGTTTTATTAATTGATACCATGCGCACACCACGGTTCGGACAGGTTTGGTTCAGTTCCAGGAAATTGTCCGGACGTTGACATTCGCCAGCGCAATAGCTCACGTCCCGTCGGGGGGTACAGACTGAGGTCTCTGAGGCGGGCCTTCAGCCTTTCGTCTCATTCATCGACGTGTCAGGATCCACTTTATAAAAAGTGCGGATCCCAAATCCAACCTAGCGGGAGGAGGAATAAAGTTAAAATAAAAATATTGGAAGGATAGGGGAAATGGGCTCATGACCCCGTATGGTGACAACCAGGAGAGCAGCTTTGCCAGACCGCTCGATCCTGGGTTGAGGACTGGATGTCTTCGATGACATCTGATGACCTCCAGAAAGTTTCTCGAAGGGCTCTCGACTCCGGGTGGGTCGCAGAGGATCCTCTGTTTCCAAACATCTATCCTTCCTTCGTCCATCTTCAGTGACCATTGTTGCAGCCTAAGTACTCTTTTCTAGCTCTCGTACCTGCTTTGCATGTCAGACAGATACCAGTTTTCGGTGGTACACTCGACGACATCGGCAACGGTGGCGATATCAGATCGGCAACCGTACATCGTTCGACAATCTTCCGGCCCCTGTGGCAAACTGTCCGGGCGTGACACAGTGACAGGCGGGTTAAACTGCCGTATTCGGAAAGATAGTTCACAATTTGTGATGGAGGAGTAAGGGGGCATGTTGCTATGAATCTTTCTTCTAATTAACCAGGCAAGACAATTGAAAACTTGTGGCAACAGCTACATCATTCATTTTCATTTAGATAAAAAGAAAAAGAGAATATGTTTTTGGCGGGGACAGGAAGGAGGCTTCTGTGTGAACTCTTGCATTCATTACTTTGTTTTTTTTTTTTTTTTATTTCAGAGGTTGCAAGTCAGTGGTGGAAGAGCCCTGACCCATTAAGCCATCCTGGAAATCTGCCGATTGTAACCTGCAAAATGCATGGATATATACAGAACGAATAGGAATTTACCGGTCATTTATGAAATTGTTTTCGGCTTAAAAAACTGCCAGTGCAGAATAAAACTCGGACGAAAATCTGATATGAGTTCGGCAATCAGCCAGTCACTGCAATAAGATACTGGGTGCACCACATTAGATGGAATAATCGTCCTGCACGATTCAGTGTTTCAGAGGCTCAAAATATGCTCCATCTGCAGGCACACAATCGTGGACACGATGGTCCAATTCTTGCAATACATTGCTGATCATGGCATTAGAGACCCTCAAAATGGCCGATCGTAGTTCTCCTAAGTTGTTTGGCCGAACCTTGGTATCCTACACGTTGGATTTCAGGTGTCCCCATATGGAGACAGGTCTGGTGACCTCGGAGGCCACGACTTAGGCCCTCCACGTCCAAACCACCTCTCTGGAAGTTGCTCATTGAGGTAGTTGCGGGCGAGGACACTGAAGTGGGCTGGTGGCTATCATGTTGAAGGGAACAATCATTGGCTGTTATCTGGTGGTGCACTCTTGGGAACACTTCCTCCTGGTGTCTGCACGCACTTTTCTCCAATGAGTTGACCTTCAGCTGGGTGTGGCTTTCCTGAAACCAGTGTGAATTTGTCCTCGACAAAAACCTGTGCCAAAAACACGTTCAACCACGTAAGCAAGCAGTCGGAGCACCGTGTATGCGACCTGGCGAACGAGGCAACGAACGCATTGTCGACGGGCGCGATTATGCAGTAATTCTGAGCAAGGCGGCCAACCTTCGCCTTCGGGTTAAACGCCGGCACGAGAAGCGATCAACAGGTTGCTATCTATCGCTGACCTTGCCGCAATTCAAACAAACATTTCGCTTCACGTTAAGCCTAGAATGCGCTGCCTGCGTATGAATGCGGAGCAAAAAAATCTGGTTGAAACCTTACGACCGAACCTAGTGGACATCTGAAGTGTTAATTTTTATTTAAACTGTATATTAAAAATCAGAAATGAATGGCAGCCTGCACATGCAACCCCCGTTGAAACAGCAACGAAAACATCCTGTTGAACTTGGGGGACAGGAAACAACAACAAGCACCTGTTGATCTTGAAATTATTATTGTGAGCATCCAAATGACAATCATTAAAGCAGTGCGAATAAACACCCTGTTGGCCTCTCTCTTGCAACAACACAATCTTGACCTTGAAATGGGTAGTGTCACAGAAGCATAAATGTACCCATAAATGGGTGCCTAGAATGCTGGTTCACGGGCACAATATCTGTACTGGCATTTGCAATATTGGTTTGCACAAGAGCAACTAGGACCCACAAACCAACAATAATGTCCCCATTAATGGGAACATTATTGTTTCTGTGTCTGTACAGTGTACATTCTGTTGAGCTTGAAATGTAGACACTCCACCTTCAAATAATACTTCAGCCATTTCATCTGCTGTGTCAATGACATGGCATTTTGAACCAATGAGAAATTTTCCACAACATCATGAAATCTGGAAGTAACATTTCCTGACAGTTGCAAGCACCTTGGCAAACAACGCAGTCAAATGGTGCAGGTGTGGGTGAGATTGGGGTACTACACATGGCATGGATGAGTTTTTTTTGCCATCCTGGAGTTTCCTTTTTTCGCAAAAGCATTCTCGATTCCCATCAAAATGATAGCAGACATATTTTTTTGATTTATTTAGATATAAGATCAAGAAAAGTTTTGAAAACATCAGCAGATGGATTTTCATAATATGAGACTGATCAGATATCTCTGCTGCTGCCAGCTGGGGTCTGCTAGGCTAATTTGCTTTGCTTTGGTCTCAAGTGGCAACAACAGACAGGAAGCCTTGCTTCTGTTTAGTACCTTTTGTCCGAACTTGCCATCTTTTGGACAAGAAGTGCCAATGTCGTCAACGACCCCGACCCCGATAGAACTGCATCTACACCTGCGTCACATTGACCTGCAAAAGGCCCAATAACAAGCTGGACACCATGTCTTTCTTGAAACAAAGGCACCTGAAGAGCGAGGCATTTGTTCTGTTTCCATTTCTGTTCTCTCCTGATTGACAAAAAAACTTGGGACGGAACAGTTCCCACGGAGAAGACAGGAGCTGCCTTAATGAGGGGGGGGGAGAAGGTGTAGATGAGGTTGGGAAAAGGCCAAGCGGATGTGAAATGCTCTGGAATTCTTAATAATTCTGGGTTGGCCTTGGAGGGCTCTAAATTCTGTTTGATTTATATGCATTACAAATGCACGCACAGCTGATTGCGTTGGGATAAAATAAAAAAAAAAACCGTTGTACGAAGGTCCAGCCAAAAGTAATGCGAGTTACTCCTTTAAATGCCTTGGGTACAACTTTGAACAAATACATCTCCTAAAACCACTAGAGGCACTCTTCCCTGATACCTTTTTGCAAATTTCCCCCTTTTTCATGCAACTACCAGAAGCTACAGGTTGTTTCAAAGTGGGGTCTTTTTTCTATCTGAATTTGGTGATTTTTACGGGTTGGAAATACTAAAATTGTGTGACTATTCTAAAAAGACAAGAGTTGCAGAAGCCAAGGTCAGATGTGCCTGTGAATGAATGCCTCATGACATTCTTTCTATCCTGCAGGGTGTCCTAAATTTTCTGCATTTTGTGAATTTTATGTGATGTTGAATCTTCACTGGGCTCGTTTTGAATGGATTGTGCAAGCCAGCTGTGCTATTCTGGTGTGGATTTTGGAAAATTCCTTTCGTGCAAGAGTGCAACTCAAACCAGCACATACAACGATGTTGGGGGCGAAATTTACAGAAGCTGATCTGTCGCATCTGCAACTGCTTTTTTATGCCATCAATATTTCGCCCGTTCACAACCCAACTTTTTGCTTGAGGGCAAGGGTCTTTTTTGAAACAGTCTGTACCACAGGAAAAGCATTTAATTCTTCAAACAACAGAGGGAGACTGGCCACCATGCACTGATTCCTAAATGGCATGAGTTTTGGTAACATTTTCTCCGAGGCACATGCAAGTGAATTGTTTGAATAATTTTTCTCCCTTGCTTTTTCATCAGAGCACAAAACACATCAAGCACTTCTGCGCAGAGTATCAGAACAGAAGGCTGATGGAAGTGTCCTATGTCCTTTATTCTTCCTTCGGGAACTCGAACAATGAGCCAACTCATTATTACTTTTGTCTGTCCCTTCGTGCTGAGTCTCGATCAAGTGCAAAGGAATGTGAACAATGAGCGATGAACTCATGCTGAACAAGACGAAGTGCAATAAAACTTGCCCCATCGAAATGTAAAAACAAAGAAAAATGACGAAAAGATTTTTCCAATTTGACTTTTATTAAATCATTCTTTAGAAGGGCACCGAAACGAACCCATTACACCCCCTACGTATATTCCCCATAAATTGCCTCTGTTATGGGGCTGGGGCAAAAAGGTGGCCAGTATGATCAGTACTTGGCAACCAATGTCTGGCATGTTTTGTTTATTCGTAAAATGGCCAGAAAAGCGACCGGTGGTGACCAAAAGGCCACTTTGGCAAAAATGCCTGCCCCCAGCATAATAAAATGTCCAGTGAGAGTTCTCTCTTTCTGAAAACGATAGCAAGCGCATTCAGAGAAATACAGAATAGTATGAGTACAGAGTTTTCAAATCTACAGTTCCCTTGTTCAGTGAGTGGTGGGTAGGCAATGCAATCGAAAGGGCAGGCAGAGAGGTAGTGTCTCACCTGACCTCACATACAATTATCATCATTGGTATAAAAGGCTAATTCTGAGCTTGACATGACCGTCCTCATTTACCCCACCAAATCCACGACCTCACCCATTGTGTTACAGTGTTTCCCTTCTCCCAAAGGGTGTTGGCGTCATCTCTCGAAGTACAGAGATGACGCAGGCGGGCAGACGCATGCAGTTTTTGAGAAATTCCCTCACGTTGGCTATGGTTTGAGAAATTCCCTCACAATAATATAATTACTCCCAACCTGTCTGTCTGCAATTGAATCATTACAAGGGAGACCAAGTGGGTCAGTGATTTTTACGCCAATTAAATCAGTTTCAAGGCAACGCTGTGTCTGGATTGAGAGGTGTAGATTTTTCTCATGGAAATAACACCATCTTTCACCATTTACTTCAAAACTCATTGTGTCGCCATCAGTTACTCCAGCAAACTCCTTGGGAAGTTTTGTGTAGATTTAGGTACCCCAAAATACACAGGTTAAAATCAGTTTGCACATGAGAATTGTAAAAAAGTTTGTACAAAAATATCAAAACAAAAAATAGCAAAAAAAACAATTAGTCTAAAAGTACATAACTTCGGATTGAGACAGAGGAACATGAGAATAAAAATCACACCAGACAAAGAGAGGGAGACAAACACTCCGATCGATTGATGAAAAATGATTTCGGGGTTTTTCCAATCAATCAACCTTGAAAGAAAGATTAAAAATGCCAGGCTAGCTCAAATGTCAAAATCCCAAAAAACACACTTCATAAGGTGGCACAATTTTCGCGTTAAAGACATCATGACTGATCATGTTTAAAACCCTTCGTCAGCCAAGGTGTGGTCTGCCAGACCACAAAATCTGTTTTTTGGCATTTGATTCTCTCCCCAACCGTACCAAGCCTTGTCCCACCTTGTATGAGTCACAGATAAGTAGATAACATTGTTGAAGTATGCTTCAGAGGAGGATCTCATCCTCCCCATATACTGGGAGATAATGGCACGTGGTCTAGCAGACCACACCTTGGTAATTGGTGGCACCTTTAATCGACGTTTCTGTTCAGCATTGAAGTAGCCATTCCCCTAACGCCCAAAATTTGAAAACATTTGCAAATGAATTGGCAAATGTTTTCTTCCCTATTTAATTGAATACTCCATGCCTTTTTATTTGAGAGTGGATATTGTAATCTGCCATCACCCCTTGGTTGCTCATGGTCTGGCAGACCAAGCCTTGGTATCTTGTGTGCCCAAGCCCAAGTGAACTATCATTGCAATTTCAGCGTATTTTTTACTCAAACATGATTTTTTATGGTGTGTTGACACATACAGGGTGTCCCGTAAATACTTCAGGAAAAAACCATACCAGACTGTTCCTGATGGCAAAAACAAATCGAAATTAATCAGTGGAAAAAATGGCTTCGGGCCCCCATTCCCATGTTTTGCCCCCAAAAGGACTCCAAAATGGACTCTTTTGGGGTGATTATGGGGGGGGGGGTAAGAATTCATCTAGAACTAAAACAAGAAAATAATTATCACCAATTTTTGTTGTTGTGGAAAGGAGACAAGACACATGGTTTGTCTTTCTGATTGTTGGAAGAATGAACAATGTGTAATCAAATATCAAAAGGCAGAAAGGTTGAATTCTCCTTTTCAAAGTTGGTTTCAAAACTCTGAATGATGAACAATGTGAGGGGAGATGATGCAAGATGAAATGATACAAGATGTTTTAAAGCGTTTCCTGCTTCATTTTCCACTTGCTTCCACCACCATTTGCCATTCATTAAGGGGGGGCCCACCCCACAAATGGTGAAAAATTAAAATTTCTCATTTTGTCATAATGCTTTCCCTCCTGACTCTGTGATGTTTTCTGAGCATTTTGGTTCAAAAATGAGTAAAATCAGTGTTGAGAAATGGCCTCACAAGATCAAACTTCAGCATGCGATGCAAATTCGCACACTGCTTTTTCACCATTTCCCTAAAAAAGACTGTTCGAAAACCCCGCTTTTCTCGCATTTTGATTTCCGGTGCAAGAACAGAGTCTCGAATAGCATATTTCTGAGGCTCATTTCAAAGGCTAGAAAGGTGAAAATGGGCAAGCTTATGTAAAAAAGTGTGCTGAGTTGCCTGAAGAGCCGGATTTCTCATTTTTTTCACCATTTACCATCAAATAGCTTCTCATTGTACAATGGTTTTTTTTTTACCGCGAGACACCTTTTTTACAGAAAAAAAAACATGACCTTACGAGTGAAATTTTTAAAATTTGGGCTCTGTCAGTCACTTTTTGAGCATTTTTTTTTGGTCTAGAAACATATATCACCGTTGCAAAATTGGTTCTGGCCTTTCAGTTAGACCATCGCTAAGATCGCACTAATGTTTTATCTTATTTGCTGGATATCTCAGGAACCAGGTGAGGCACGGCATTGAAATTTTGCACAGACATTCCTTTCAAGAGGCTAATAATTATGCCCTCCAAATTTCAGAAACATAGGTTAAAAACACCTAAGTTGGTCTGCTAGGGTGGGCCCCCCTTAATTAAAATTATACATTGTAAAATGTGACACTGATTCTGAGAAGGACCCACTGTTGTAGATATGAATGTCGGACTTTTTGGCGGTACTTTCGTTTGCTTTATCTGACAGGGCAACACAGTACAAGGAAAGGAAAAATTCATTTTTCTTTCTTGAAGGAGACAGATTCCCTGTCGCTCTGAAAGAAGCGGAAATGCAGACATGACAACATCATCACCCTTTTGAACGACTCTAGCTCTGAAACTCTTGGATTGACATTCGACAGTGTGGACCTTCTCAGAAACAGTGCCACATAATTATGATGGGAAATCCAGACACGTATCCTGCAGAGTTCAGACATGACATTAAGCATGATGTGTAAGAATATTGATACATTCCCATCCTTGGAATAAACAACAAAGATGGATGGAGACACTGACAAAAACATGCATCAAAAGAGAGAGAGAGAGACGAATAAAAAAAAAGAAGTAAAAGTAAACGTAAATCACAGCAGAATAAACAACAATGATGTATTTGTGTTGTGTTATTTCAGGCCAATTACAACTACAAAAACAGGACTATAAACAAGTTACACACAAAGAAAAATTGAAACAGAATGCGTACGAATATGCACACTTGAATGAGCCAAAACGGTGGCACATTGCAGCAGTGGCACTATTTTACAACTTCTCCATTATTCCACACCCCCCCCCCATTTTGACCAATTTCCCAGCAGCAAACCATCTGAAAATCTAACCAGCAATCAAAAATAAATTAAATTGTAAAGGGAGAAAATCGAAACGTTCATAGGCGGCAAGATTCAGTCGAGGGTTACATCGGAGTTACGAAGGAAAATCAACATTGTTTTAAATTAAATGGCCAGATTGACTTCACGACTCGGAGGTAAGTTTAACCATCGACTGAATCTAGACGCCGTATCTAAAGTTGTGTGTGAGGGGGGAATTGATGGCAGAAAACATCAGAGCCAGAAAAATGAACGGGGTCTGAAAAGAAAAGATTCTTGTGATCAGTGCTTTTTTCAAAAGGAAAAGAAAAGAACGGACCTTGAAAGATAAGTTGGATAGTGCTGATTGATGTTCATAACATGAGCCATATCAGTGCACTCATTTCTGTGTTGTGTGGTGAAAATTTAATCTCCTCAGACACTTTCGTTTCTAGATGGATCTTTTTGTACAGTGCAGAATGCATCCATCACAATGTTGAATGATTATTAATTATGAGAAAGCTTAATCGTTAATGCTCAGATTTTTGTTCTTCCCCATAAACAACGATTAAACAGCATTTTCATTTGAATCAGCAATTTTCTTCGATCGGCATTTGAATTATTTTGAACAGCGATCAGTTGAGCACTCTGAAAGTGGTGAAAAGGAACTGTCACCGCCAAAACGAAATCAGCCATTTCAACCATCTTTTGTGATTTCTTTATCATTTCAGTCAATTAAAAGGCAATTCCAGCAATTGTTAATGGGCGATTTTCCACGAAATGTGAAAATTTCCATGAAATTCATTGATCTCCACGAAATATCTCTTTTTTCATGATATACATGCGAAAACGTCGTGTTTTTCCTGTTTTTAATTAAGTGGCAAGCATAGTGCACAAAAACATTTGAAAGACTGAGCTTTCTTTTGCTCTTTTCTCAGTCTCTTCTTCAGGTTATTCACATCATTTTTCCAATGTATTGTTCCTGCAAAACTCAAAGCAATCATTGTAAAAATGACTGAAAATGGGTTTTTGACAGGTTCTAGCCTTTTTATTTCCACCGCCAAATAACAAAATTTTTAGAGATTTGAGTGAAATTTTCCAAAAATTATCACCATTTTCAACGTGCTCTAGCGATCAGATCAATGGAAGGAATGACTGGAGAAATAGCCACTCCCAAGGAATGGCACACCATGGAAGATATCAGGACAAGAAATAGATGGGCACACTTCCCCTTCCTTCCCTGCAAAATTCAATTATTGTCGTGTCCAAATTGGTTTACTTTCTTTCTTGTTCATTAGTTTGTTCAATGTACACGAACAGTGATTTTCTTCTTATTTCAGGAAAAGATTTCAGAATTCAGCAGCTTCAATTAGAGCTGCTTCTTTCAGCAAGAAAAAAAGAATACGGATAAATGAGAAAGAAAAAACGATTTCAGAACACCGAAAAGAACATAAAAAAGAAAAGTTACCACTTACCAATGGCAATAACCAACTGTAATGCAGTCATGGCACAAAACAGGTAGGTAAAATGATAGAATTCAGTCAAAATATCAAAAAGAAAAAACAACTCCAAACGACATGGCCATAACACAATGACAGCGAGGTGGCAGGAGGTTGGTTGACACCTGAAGAAAAAAGAAAAGGAAAAAATAACAAATGCAAAATTCGGTAACAGGCTCACATGGCATGTGGCCAATGAAATTAAAGTGTGCATAAAAAAGAGTCCAATCTGGCTGGATAAACACATGAATTACTGATCCAATTATTGAAAAAAGAAAAAAGTCAAATAAAATAAATCTTTCCCAGAGACACGTAAAAATCGCGTTTTGTTTTGCATTTTTCGTTTTCCAATTTTGAAATTTCGCATTTTGTCGCTTTGGCGCTTGGCTGATTTCGCTTTCCATCGCAAGACCGAATTTCATGATGCCCATCCTTTATGGAGGTCAGCCATAACCAATTATTGTGCTTGAAAATGCTGCTATTGCCACATGGTGCTTGAAAAGTGCTGAAATGGGATCGAACAAATTTTGAACCTGCTTCTTGTCAGAGTGTGAGAACCTGCGCAATCGTCCGGTTTTCAAGAAAAACATCAGAATACAACACCACACCCCACTGTGCCAAAGACTCATTGTTCCGATGTGCGCACAATTCATTTTCATCAAAGAACTGGCAGCCGCAGCTGGGCTGCAGGAAGAGGATTTTTCGAACACCCAACTTGACAATCTTGGAATATATGAATGCTTGGCGGTATATGTGGACAAACACAAAAAGAAATACGACCACCGCCAACGCGTCTTGATGTAAAGAAGAGAAGAAAAATCGTCCCTCTGAAATGTGTTTCACTCTTTGGCCGCCAGATTAGAGCCACCGTCGAAAAAAAAGGACAAGATCACAACTGTGCATTTGACCTGGCTTTTCCTGTTCCTTTTTGTCCCATTCAGCTTTTGCGCAAAAGTCAATTTCGCTGCCAGATTTATGTGTTGTGTGATTTTCATTTCTGCACACGAGGCGACTTTTTTTCCACTGCATGAAAGATGCAGTCATCTGTTGCGTTCTTTTTTTTTTCCCTGCA
Organism: Sinentomon sp. SZTP_YWyxl; assembly: GCA_030068105.1. Classification (NCBI taxonomy): domain Eukaryota; kingdom Metazoa; phylum Arthropoda; class Protura; order Sinentomata; family Sinentomidae; genus Sinentomon; species Sinentomon sp. SZTP_YWyxl. The sequence goes on from JASGXE010003723.1 coordinate 18,092, forward strand.
GTGCCTGTAATCGGAACACAATGCCATGCCCCTCGCGCTCGGGTTGCTAAACTCCGTGTAAGCAAAAAATTGGAGTTTTATTGCTTGAAGTTGGAAAGGAGTGGTGAAGAGCAATAATTTTTCAATTTTGAAACAAATGCACTCTTTGCATGGTGTTTTCTGGGAAGCTTTGTGCAAATCTGGAATTGTTGTGACACTTTCATTTCGGGTGCAGATTTTGTGATGCTTCATGCAAATTTTGCACTTCGCATTTTTTCTGAATTTTTTGTTCTCTTGGGTGAAATTTTCACTTTTGCGCACATTTTACACCTCCCGGTTGAGTTCAATCAGTTTGGCACAAGTTTTAAACATTTCAAGCGAATTGGACTCAACTGCATTTCTTTTGCGATTTTTGGTTGGCTCCCTTCCTGATGCGCAACGGAGTATAGTTCAAAACAAGTGCAACACAAGAAAAGGGGTGGAAAACAAGCATGCATGGACCACCTGTCGCGCTTGTGTCCAAGTGTTTTTCTTTTCTTTTTGTTTCTTTCTGTTCTTGAAGACCCACACATAGGACCCACACAGGGTGTCCAAAAATTTGGTAACGAATCATGAAATTATTTTGCTTCCTTTTTTCCGCCAAAATCCCTGCAAACAGAAGCCAGAAAAGATTGACTGCGCCTCACCAGGACACAATCGATAACTTTGGGAATTAAATCCAATGAAAAATTCAATGCCCAGAATTTTTCTCAGGGTGATTTCGATCAGCACATGATGGCTTGGCAAATTTTGGTCACACTGTCCGGTCCTTGGGCACCGCAAAGCTGGAATGCAATTCATTTGGAGGCGCTTTTGTGCCTCATCGCTTTTGTGCCTCATCGCACCTCTCCCTCCCCTCCCTCCTGCGGATATCATTCACAAATTCTGCCATGATTTTTTCTTTTCGGGCCACCCACGTTTTTCCACCAGCAGCTTTTTGAACCCCATGCTTGCAGCACCAGCGTTCCCTGCGTTTGCGCGCAGCGCGGTCCATCAGTTGGGATTGTGAAATGCTGGGATGCGAGCACTGTGCTTTGGGTTCAGTTCATGTTCAAATCGGAGGTCATTCACCCGGGTCTTTCATTTCTTTGCGCTTCCGCCTGATGTTTGAAAAAGAGCGGTGGGGGTTGAATGTGCAAACGGACAAGATAAGATGCAGTTCATTCAACAAATAAAAACAACAATAATTGACGTCAAATGAAGAAGACCACCGAAGCGACAATCACTTTTCTTTTTTTCAGTTCCATTTCCAGGAGAGAATTTTTTTTTTGCCACCCACGATTTCTTTGAATTTTTTCAATCGATCGCCAAATTTCGCTTGATTTCGCTCCAAAAGGCGTTTATCGCTAATTTTTCGCGATTTCGCTGCAAAGGACGAATTTCGCATTTTTTCGCGAGCTTAAAAAGAGACTACACAGCGCCAACAACAAGACTGTCTTGTCCCCCCTCGAAAATCCAATGAATGACAGAGTTCGCTTTTGTCGCTACGAGCGATTTTTACGTATCTCTGATCTTTCCACACGTGTGAGTGAGCCACTGTTTTTTTTTTTTGGTTTAAAAGCACCACTGGAATTCAGATTCAGGCTAATGGTGCCATGGATATATTTTTTTGCAGAAGAAGCTTTATTCGTTGGATCAACAGTCATTTCGCTTGATTCAAAACAAATGGAATTTTCCAATATGAGGCAGCAAAAAGCTGATTTTAGTAGTTTTAGTTGGAAAAATAGCTCCAATGAAATCTGAAGTTCTGTCATGCGGCAGAAAATAAAGGAAGACAAGTTCGAGTGAAAAATCCAAGAAAACGTTTTCAAAATAAATATTAATGCTGGAGTTTGCTTTTGTTAGCTTTGCTTTGTGCAACACCAAATCAAACCAAGACAAGGAGTATGTTCAAAAAGAAGAAAAAACTCAGGCTCATGAAATTGTATTTTTTTTTCTTCTGTATCTGGAATCAAACAGAAGAACAAACCAAATACGTGTTTCTTTTTTTTTCTTTTGTTCTTTTCTTTCTTTCGTACATCTTAGGCATTCACATGCCGGTATGTCTGTTCGATGTGTAACAATATGCAAAAAGGTGAGAAATGTCATGCTTCATCAAATATGTCCCAAAAAGTACATTTCTGAATGAAAAAAAAAAAAAAAATCCAATCCGTATACAGTGATATTAAAAATTGTCATTGACGCAAGTTACGTTACATATCGAAGCAGAGGGCTTTTCATAGAAGGAGAACATGGTGCATGGCTAATGCCTAGTTTCTTCGTCTCGAATTAACTTATAATCTGAGATTAGGAGGAGATAATCCATGATTAACTCTTTGTTTTGTTTCTTCGTTTTTAAATCGGTGATTAGATTGACAGGTTAAGTTGAGATTAGAAACTAATCGGAGATTTTGAATTTTAAGTTTTTTCGACCAGAATTATCTTCCAATCGGTGATTAAACTCGGATTATCTGGTTAAAAAGTTAATTCTCCGATTTCGGAGGTTTAAGCCCGTGCGGCTAGCTGTGAATGCAAGTAGCCTATTGCACTAAAATGGGGGTTTATCTTTTGGCATAGGTATAACGTTCAATCCCATTTTGGAGTTATTTTAGGCACCTTTTGGGCCGATGTTTGTGTAATTTCTTTTTGGATGAATTTTTCTCGAGGATGAAATTTGTTAAAATTTATTTATTTGTACCTAACAGATGAGTTTTCCCCGCCGGTGATATTTCCCAGCGGATGAAATTCCTCCGAGAGGGATTTCCCTCTCGGAGGAATTTCCCTCTCCGAGAGGGAAATTTTCCCGGTAAATTTTTTCCTGTGGATTAATTTTTCCATGAGAGTGACAATTTCTTGTGGGGTGATTTTTTTGCGGATGAAATTTGTGAAAATTTATTTATTTTTTGTGATGAATTTTTACCCGAGGGTGAATTGTTTACCCCGAGGATGAAATTTTCCCCCGAGTATGAAATTTTCCCGAGGGTGGAATTTTTCAATGAGGGCGATTTGTTCCTGCAGATAACATTTTCCCCCGAGGTTGAAATTTTCCCCGAGGATGAAATTTTCCCCCGAGTATGAAATTTTCCCGAGGGTGGAATTTTTCTATGAGGGCGATTTTTTCCTGCAGATAACATTTTCCCCCGAGGTTGAAATTTTCCCAGAGGATGAAATTTTCCCCCGAGTATGAAATTTCCCCGAGGGTGGAATTTTTCTACGAGGGCGATTTTTTCCGGCAGAGACATTTTTCCCCGAGGGTGAAATTTTCCCCGACGATGAATGTTTCCCGAGAATGAATTTTTACCCAGAGGGTGAAATTTTCCCCGAGCGTGAATTTTTTTCGCGATGTTGAATTTTTCCCGTGGATGGATTTTTTTTCCCGAGGGTGGATTTTTCGACATGGGTGAATTTTCCCCCAGGATGACATTTTTCCATGCGGGTGATTTTTTGCAAAAATTCACACCCGGATAAAATTCATCGGGGAAAATCACAATCATGGAAATTTCCCCCCTCGGAGAAATATTTATACCCCTCGGAGAAATGTTTAATCCTTGGAGAAAAATTTGCAAAAAAAAAAAAATCAGGGACTCTTTCACACTCGTGGAAATATTTAATCCCTGGGCAAAATTCGCCCTCGGGGAAAAATCTCATCCTTGGAAATAATTCTCCATCGGGAGAAAATTTCATCTCTGGGAGAAATTTCACCGAAGGGGAAAATGTCACCATTCTAGAAATAAATGATCTTGTGGAAAATCCACCCTCGGAAAATTTAATCCATGAGGAAAATTGACCCTCGGTTAAAATTTCATCCTTCGGGAAAAATTACCACCAGGGAAAATTTCATCCTTGGGGAAAATCACCGTCAAGAACAATTTCATCCCTGGGGAAAAATTTCATCATCGGGAAAAATCACCCATGAGAAAAAGTTCACCCTCGTTGAAATATTTCACCGCCGGGGTAATAATCACCATTGGGGAATCACGATTTGCAACAAATATTGAAGGGCGTTCCAAACTTGCCAGTGAATATTGGTGGGTTCCATATTTCCGGTGAAATTTGATGGGGTTCCATATTCCTGGCTAACTTTTTTTTTATTCATAGCAAGCATTTTTGAAGCCGATCCGCAGTGGTTGCGGCATGCTTTTCATTCATTCCTCATTCACTTCCACAATTCATCTCATTCATACCAAAAATAAAATAAAATAAAAATAAAATAAATAAAATAAAAATTAAAATAAAATAAAATAAAAGTAAAACAAAACTAAAATAAAAGAAATTTCGATTGTGCGGTGGCATTTTCGAGAAAAGGTGAAATTTATGAAGCTTTATTGTTTGTGGCATTGCTGCAATCGTGATTTTCGTGTTGCAGCCTCAACAGATTTTTCTTTGCCCTTTTAAAGAGTGAAGGAGTCATCCTAGCGAAAATGATCCCTCTATAAAATGACTTGCGCCGAATTTTTAACATCTTTTGAGACAATTTTCAGCTTCCAACTCGCAGGGAGTGTCAAGATATTGATTATTTCTGAAAACTGAATTTTATGACCATATATGGTAATATCACATTAATCTCGAATTAAAGTCCCAAATCTCAGATTTGCTAATCAGCGCATAAAATCCATGAAGAAACAAGTTATAAATAATCCAGGCATAAGTTGAGATTACATTTTAATCTCTGATTAGCTGATCTCAGCTTAAGCCGAGTTTAATTCGAGACGAAGAAACTGGGCATTAGAAAAACAAAACTACAGCAACGCCAACTGAATGGAAAAAAGGAAATAAGGAGTGATACATAAAACAGTGACGGAGGAAAAGTATCCACCAGTTCAAACTTGAGTGATCAATCAGAATGGAAATCCAAACACTTTTTTTTCTTCAAGAACACTTACGAGTAACTCGTACTCTTCGATACGTAACGTAACTCTTCGATACGTAACGTAACTCTTCGATACGTAACGTAACCATTTCTCATAACTTTAGTTGCGTCATTGTTCTTCCTTTGCTACGTAGCTATTAATTTACCTTCTTCAGTAAGATTACCGGTTGATAACAGTTATCAACCGGTAATCTTACTAAAGAAGGTACTTTGATTGGTAAATTAATAGCTACGTAGCAAAGGAAGGAGAACAATGACGCAACTAAAGTTATGAGAAATGGATAATTTGGAAGTAGAGCAAGGACACAACAGGTACAAACATCAAAGGTCAGAAAGAACAAACGGAAAAAAAATTATAAGAAGTGATCACAACACTGACCTTTATGTTCAACTACTTTTGATGAACGAACACAAGTTTTTTTTGTGAAGATTTCAAAGTGGATAAGACGTGCCACAATTTGAAAACCATGTCATCAGTGACTTAACTGCGAGCAAAATCTGGATTTTTCTCGCTGAGCACACAGGAGAGATCATTGTCAAAAGAAGGCTGAAGTTCAAGCATTTTAAACACAAAACCCTATGTATGACATGACACTGAATGCACTGAATGACAGCCTATTTATTGTTTGTTTTCAGGTGTTGGCAATGATTGAAACCATTTTTCTTTCAGCTGCAGCAGTCCAGTCCAGTGTGTGCAGAACGACTGTTTTTATGAATATCAACTGATGTGTTTGTTCATCGTTGATACTTGTGAATACATATACTTGGTACAAGTACTGACACATCAAAACACAAGGTGTGGGCTGATCCAGACTCCAGTGTGGATTAACGTTAATCCGAGGTTGCGGAGTAAATTTTTTTCCATTGAAGAAAATGGCGATAATTTACTTCCCAACCTCGGATTAGCATTAATCCACACTGGATCACCCCACGGAAGGGGGAGTGTGACAGACAACTCTGGTGGATTTCACTTGTTTGCCTTTTCATCCATCCAAATGGTTTGCTTCTTCATTCACCTCCAGTTGCCAAATTATCAATCAAAGACAATCTTCAGCTTCATAGAGAATAGAGCACAAATTAAAGAAGAACAGAAACTTGGGAAGGGCTGTCAACTCTCAAGTTCATTCTCACACTGGACGAGAGAGTTTAGCACTTCCCTTCCCTCCCTACCCACGACAGCAGTTCAATCTCATTTACATCACAAAGAACAAACTGATCAGACGATGACGCAAGCAGATCATTATTATTCTTTAAAACTGATTAACGCTGAGAGTTACCCACTGGCCAATTATGGGGAAAACATTGCGCTGTGCCCCAAATTGTGTTGGCATAGCTTGAAATCTGGTAAGTTTTGGTAATTTCTGCAAGCAATTAATTCACTCGTATTGTTTTCATTATTAATGAATTTACCATGAACATATGTCATCCACCATCATGTTACAAATGGCGTGCAACAGATGAAAAGTTCAAAGGGCTGTGTCGGGAAGAATTACAACTCAAATGTCAGAAACAAAATAAAAGAAACAGACAAAACTGGTAGCCATGTCACAGTTAATAATTATCAATGGTGTTTGACACTTGCTGCTTGCGACTGTTTGGAAGAAAGAAAATGGGGACAATCCTGCATTGTAAAACACAATCAAAATACATCGCCACCAAGCAAAAAAAACAACTATAAAACAACAAACAAAAATGAAGTCCAACAACATAAAACATCAATTAGTTATTTTAACATCATAGATTTGCACAATATTTGCACATTCAAAATAAACAACTAGGCAGGAAGGAAATGATTTTAAAAAGCTTTCGTTTGAACATAATTAGCTGCAAAAGGTAGATACAAAGAGAGATGCAGTAATAGCATCTGGGAGTAGAAATTCAGAATAATATCTATCTATGAAACCAACCAGGTAAGCTTAGGCCCAGAAAGAACAGACACCAATTGACAGAGCACTTTATCAAAGTAAGAATAGAAGAGAGAACAATAGGTACAATTGAGAGGATACAATAGAGAGAAAAGATGATTGTATTGCTGGCAACGGACTGCACGAAGACACAAAATCTTTTTGCTTACCAATCACAAATGCAGCCTTTTTTTGTAAGTGCCAGGCCGTTGGTGACATTTTCCAGTCTCTTCACAAGATGGGACAATTTGATTTAATACACGCTGCAAAAACCCATTTCTGTGTTCGTAATGCACTTTGCGATGCATGCGAGACCATTATTTTTCATTATGCTTCATTGCACCATGCTTAAAAATTCTGAGACAAAAAATTCCACCGGGGGGCCTGGCATTAAAAAAAAGACTCCACCCGCAGATAGATAGAGATAGACAGAGAAAGGAGGCCTAGTGAGGTAATTCAAACAAATTTCCAAACCATGCAACCACAACAGGCACAAGATAACCAGTTAGTGCTTGATTGAGACTGATCTTTTTGTTCGATGGCGACACGCCGCTGGTAGGCACATGCGGCACGGTGTCCTCCTGCGTCTTCTTCTTCACAGTGTGATGCACGTCTGCGTCTGGAGGCAATTTTGGCATGGTGGGTTCAAATTCGATTTTCGGTGGCGGAATCTCATCAAAAGGATCCCTCTTCCAGCTTGGTCCTCGGTTTTCCTTCACGGTGGGAGAGGGGTTTGCGGCAACTGATACGGCGGGACCCTCTCCGCTTGTGGCAGTTGACCCCCTTTGTGCCGTTTTACGTCTTCTCTCGTCCTTGTTCTGCTGTTGCTGCTTCCGCCGCTTGCTTCCGGTTTCCGTTCCATCTTGGTTCCTCTTGGGACCAGAACGTGCCGTTGTGTCATCATGAATTTTAGGTAGTTCCACCTGGACAACATCTGTGAACTCTGACCCAGGCCTTCTAACTTTTGGGACTTTAGCATTCTTTCTTGACGTCCCAAAAGGCCTGCTTTCATTACGACTCCTTTTCGGTGGCTCATCAACAGCAGTAATTACTGACTTGTCATCTTCACCACTGCCTTCTCCACTTCCTTCTGAAAACCAATCCTCTGGAAATGCAGGAAAAAAAAATTAAATTTCAACATTTTTCAATGCCACCCAGAAGAGAAAAAACATCAAAATTAAA
>JASGXE010003724.1:0-26107 GCA_030068105.1 Sinentomon sp. SZTP_YWyxl
GTTCGATTGCTCAGAAAAGAATCAATCCAAGAGATGATGGAAGTAGAGATGCCCAAAGACTGCAGTTTGAACATAAGAGCCCTGTGTGGAACAACATCGAAGGCAGTTTTGAAGTCCAAGAAAAGTGCATCAATATCAGTTCCTTTGTCAATGGAGGATGCGACGATGTGAGTAAACTTGGCAAGAGCAAGTTCACAAGACCATCCAGGACGAAAGCCAAATTGATAAGGAGAGATAGAATTAGTGACATGAAGAAACTCTCTGATGTAGTCCGAAACTAGCTTTTCCATAAGTTTGCATACACAAGAGGTGAGACTGATTGGACGGTAATTAGCTGGTAGTGAAGGATCGCCTTTTTTGAACAGAGGCGTAATTCTGCCGATTTCCATGCCTGAGGTAGCACAACACAAGAGAAGGGCTTGTTGAATATAAGATAGAGATAAGCAGAAAATTCAAGAGGGAAAGATTTCAAAAGAGATCCTGGAATTCCATCAGGACCAGAAGATGAGGATTTAGATTTCCGAATAGCAGATGATATAGAAGAAATGGTTATCGAGAAAGCTGGAAACGGTTTCGGAGAAACGGAAGTGGCTGGAAAGGCAGCAGTGTCTGAAGTGGCAGCAGAATATGTGGAAGAAAACTGATGGGCAAAAGCCTCAACCTTTTCGGATGGCGAACTTGCTAGGCCATCTTGAAGGTTTAAAGACGGGATACAAACTGAACCACGGAACCTGTTATTTACCTGCTTCCAGGCATTTTGCAAGGTTCCACTGGAGTTGGAGTTGCACGATCCGGGCCTGAGAGAAAGACTAGAAAGGAGGTGATTTTCATGGTGAAGTTTTGCAGCAGCTAGGTCGGAACAGAGAGAATCATAGATTCTTGAGTAAAGCTCAGAATAGTGGCGAAATTTGTGGTATTTTCGGCACTGACGAGAAAGATGGCGAATATACGGGGGGTAACTGAAGGAGAAGGAATTGCTTCTGTGCCTAATGAGGCTAGTAGGTACAAACTGACTGATGCCGTGGTGAATTATGGACTCAAAATCACACCAAAGTGGGTTGATGGAGGAGTCTATATACCTATCACGAAAAGAGGGAAATGATCTGAGCAGGAATTCAGAAAAACCAACACTGTCCATTCGCTTGAAGTCTCTGATCAGGACAGGCGGCACTAAATCATGAGGTGGGACCGACAGGTTCAAAATGAGCAGAACAGCCAAGTGATCACTTAAGCCTGTTTCCACAGAGACGGAATTTAGAATGTGGAGGGGCCGCATGAGAAAAATGTCCAAGATAGACTTAGAAACAGGACGAGTAGGAACCTTGACCGATTGATCAAGGCCGAAGTCGAAACAGAAATCGATAGCAGCTCGATTGACTGAGAGACCGTAACAGCAATTAGGCTCGGGAGAAAGAGTATCCCAATTCACATCTGGAAGATTGAAATCGCCAGCAATGAGCAAGGGAGTCACCAAATCGGCAAACAAATTAAGGTTGACTAGCTGCGTGGTTATTTCATGGAATATCTCAGGAGAGGAATCTGGAGGACGGTAGCCACCAGCCTTCTCTTGTGAGACTCAGTTGGTTAATTTTTTCCAGAAAGCTTCAACAGTGTTGGACCGATCAGGGCAGCTGGATGCAGTTTTTCTCGACTTTGAAAAGGCTTTCGATCAAGTCCCCCATGCTGCATTGCTTGAAAAACTCAGTGGTTTAAATTTGCTATCTTCCCCTGTCATTGGATGGATATCAGATTTTCTGGACTCACGTTTTCAGCAAGTGTGCATAAATGGGAGTTTTTCATCAGTACAGGCTGTTACATCCGGGGTCCCGCAGGGGAGTGTTTTGGCACCTACTCTGTTCTCCATTTTCATAAATGATCTTCCAGAGGTCGCGAGATGCCAGATAAATCTCTTTGCTGATGATTGTGTGATCTCAAATGAGATACGGTCCCCTGCTGACTCTTTACAACTCCAGAGTGATCTGAACAAAATTTCTGATTGGTGCAAAAAGTGGGGTATGAGATTGAATGAAAATAAGTGTGATGTTCTTTGTTTCACTACAAAAAATGCCCCCCATCCTAGTTGTTACTCTGTTAATGGTATAGCCTTGCCTGCAGTTGATAAGACAAAATACCTTGGTGTCACTTTCACAAGGACTTTGAGTTGGGAGGAACATATAAAGCAATCAACAAAAAAAGCTAATGCAGCCCTGTATTTTGCTAGGCGTACTTTTTATTGTGCCAGCAAAAAGATAAAACAGAAGGTGTATTTTTCCTTGGTTCGCTCAATTTTGGAATATGCCTCAACTGTGTGGGATCCCTACTACATAAGTCAGATTGAGGATGTAGAGAGGGTCCAGAGGAGGGCGGCCCGTTTTGTTACAGGAAGATACTCCCCACTGGATAGTGTGTCCGACATGATGCAAGAACTGGGGTGGAACTCCTTGGCTTCTCGTAGGAAGGTTGCTAGGTTGGCTGGTTTATTCTTGGGGCTGAATAATGTAGGCGGCTGGTCCTCCATAAAGGAGTTTTTATTGCCACCTAGTCATTTTGGTTGACTAGACCATGATTTTAAGCTCTATTCTGCTGCTTGTCACAAAAATGTGGGGAAGTATTCTTTTGTTGTCCGGACCGTGAATGATTGGAACGCCCTGGGTTCTGAGGTTTTTGGGACAGATAGTGATATTAGTGTGGGCACCTTCAAGCGAAATACCAGAACTTGGCTGATGAAGTAACATGACTTTTTGTGCTCTTGTTTTGTTCGTGTATCACCATCAATATTTTGTGTTGATTTGCGCCTGGACTCTCGTCCTTGCAAAGTAAGTTATTTGATTTGATTTGATTTGAATTCTTATTTAATGGTCGTAAAGACGATAAATAAAAAATATGGAGAACGAAACAACTCACCACAGGCCGTATCCCCAGAGAAAATTGTTTCAGGTGTTGACAAGTTCACACAACATTATCATTCATGTTGAGAGTCCAAATGACCATACAAAGCCAAGATGAATTGCTCAATTCACAGTTCACATAATTCAAATGCACAAAATCAAGTAATATTCACCTAAAACAAGATGCTCAGTGGGAGAAAGCCCAGAGTGAGCGTTTGAGAAGAAGAATAATGATTAATTAGTTGTTAATCAACAATCGTTAATGACCTGCTAGTAGGGGAAAGCTAAAATGGGCTGACTATGAACGGGAGGGGAAATTGGCGGGGCCAGGACACTGCCCCCTCCTAAATAGCCTTGTATTGGTGCTAATTGAAAGGCATAGTTTATTGCGGAGACCTGGGAAGTAAGTCATTTCCAAATGTCAACAGGAAGGTGACATATTTTTTTTTATTTTTAATCATCACAAATTTTGCAATCAAACCAATAGCAATTAATTTTGGCTTAGATTTTAATCATTTTGGCCTAGTCAAAAGTAAAGTTTTTAGGGGCGGATTCCAAGCTGCTATTTTGCCAAAGGTGTTTGAGTAAATCCCTTTTAAATTTTCTGTAATTACCCACCGTTCTGAGACCTGGGGGCAAGGAATTCCACATGTAAGGAATCCGGAAATTAAATTCTTTTTTACCAAAACGTGTATTGGGTTTAGGCAATCTTAACAAGAGCTCATTTTTTATCTAGTGCTCATGGGTCCGCACATCTTGTTAAGAGACAGCTCGAACAATGGGAGGGATGTATACAAAGCTTTATGTACCATTAGAAGATATCGAAAAATTGCAAGGGAGTAAAAAGGCAAAATATTTAGGGGTTTGAAAAGTGGAAGCGAAGGTTCAAGTCTGGTCTTGTTAGTCATTAGCCTAACAAGTGATTTTTGCCTCAAAAGAATTGGCTGAAGTCTACTGCAAGATGTATTACTCCACGATTCAAGACCATAAATTATCCTAGAATATATAAGACTGTAATATAAAAGAACTAATATATGCTGAGGCAAATATTTACTTAAGTTCACAAACATGAATACATACAGGTTTAGGGTTTTGAGCAAATGCGTGATTTGGGATGACCATGAAAGTTCACTGTCTAAGAAAATTCCCAAAAATTTCATAGTGGCAGCAAATGGTACAGTTGTGGTGCCAATTGCAAGACCATCATAAGAAAAGTCAACTGGAAGACTTTTAAAAGATGAGTGGAAAAGTACAGGGGCAGTTTTCTTTGCATTTATAAAAAGTCTGTTTGCTGTAAGCCATATTAATGCCTTGCGAATGTCATCCTCCATTTGCATGCAAGCCCAAGTAGGGTTTGCGGATGGATAAAGAAAGGTACTATCGTCAGCGTAAAGGAACATTGTGCTGCTTGGTTTAATGTTGAAAAAATCATTAATATAGACGAGGAAGAGAAGAGGGCCTAACACAGAACCCTGAGGCACACCGCAAGTACATTTTTCACTGTCTGATATGTTACTGTCGAGTTTCAGTTTTTGAGAACGCTCGGATAAGTAACTTTTCAAAAGGACAAGCGGTAAGCCACGGACACCATAATGTTCAAGTTTTAAAAGCAGAATTTTATGATCCACTAAATCAAACGCTTTGGATAAGTCAAGCGAGACTCCACAAACATAGTTTCCAAAATCAAAGTTTTTTAGTATGAATGAAGAAACAGAAGCTATGGCTTCAGATGTTGAATAATTTTTACGGAAACCAAATTGCCTGCTATGAATAGAGCCACAATCTTGGAGGAACGCGTAAAGTCGCGTGTGTATCAATTTTTCAACAATTTTATTTAGTGTGGGCAAGACAGCAATTGGGCGGTAATTGCATGGGTCAGATCTACTCCCATTTTTAAAAATTGGTGTAATGCGTGCTAATTTAAAAGTGTCGGGATATATACCTGTAGAAAAGATTGCATTGCAGAGGTGGGAAATTGGTTCAACCAGGAACATAGAACCAAGTTTTAAGTCATATGAGGATATACCATGAATATCTTTGCCTGTAAGAGCCAATGAATTTATAATGCATGTTATCTCCTCAGGTGACGTTGGTCTGAGGAAGAAAGTAGCTTCTACAGGCAAGCCCAAGAAAGGGCTAACTTGTGAAGCAGTGCTGCTTGGTGTTGGATAATGATTGCTAATATGAGCAAAGAATTTATTAAGACCATTTGCCACAGATGATTTTATGGAAAGGGAAACCCCATCAATGGTAAGTGCATCAATGTTGGTAGAAGGGCATTTTCGACCCAATACTGTATTTATATGTACCCAAGTTTTCCTTGGGTTGTTTCTTACTGAATTAAATAGTTGTGTATAGTAATTTCTTTTCGCCGTTCTTAACAATGTAGTCACCATGTTTCTGTACACCTTATATTTATTGAATAGATTTACATCGCCAGGAAACTTTTTATGACGATAAAAAACTGGTCTTTATTCTGATAGACCTCAACAAACCAGTAGTGATCCAGGCATTTCTGGGACATGTATATTTATTTCTTCGTCTAGTAATTTTAACAACATTGCTCGTAGCAAAACTCTTTGCATCTGAAATTCTTCCAGTAAAGCATTCGCTAGCATGTTGGTATCTGTAACTCTGTAATAGGCATCCCAGTTTGTGTTTGACAGCTTTGCGACAAACACTTGGGGGTCAAACTTTTGGATAGAGGGGGGTGTTAAGGAGGGTAAATTTGAGTGCTGATTGTTATTGTACTGGCAAAGTAAAAAAACAGCATAATGATCAGAAATATCAAAAGTTATGGTACCACAGATGTCTAAGCTAAAAATTTGGGTCAAAGAATTACTTAAACAAATATGATCAATAATAGTACTCGAGTGTTCTGAAATCCTGGTTGGCACAGAAATAACTTGTGTAAGATTGTGAGAGTTAAGCAAACTAATATATCGACTTTTGGAGTATGACTCGGTTTTAACATCTATATTGATATCGCCGGAAAAGATAATTTCCAATCCTTTTTGTGTGCATTCCCAGCAATAATCATCTAGAAAATCCAAAAATGCCACATATGATACAGAGGGGGAGCGGTACGCTCCAAGTAGGGAAACACTTTTTTAGTTGAGGGTCCAGTCTGTACTAAGAAATGGAGACTAATTGCCTCAACTTGTTCCAAAGGTGAGAAACAGTGCACAGAGGTGTCTATGATTGGGACACTGGCATCATAGTAGATGGCCATGCCACCAAATCTGGAATTAGATCTGGTGTTGCAAACATTTTTATACCCAGGTAATGCAAAGATGTTCATGTTGCAATCGCTTGGAAGCATAATTTCACTTAGGACAATAAAAGTAGGCCTAAATGGCATCAATTGCAATTGTACTACAAGCTCATTGAAATGGGAGGCAAGGCCTCTTATGTTTAGATGAATCAGACTGAAAGGGGTTTTGGAATTTTTTGGAAGGTATCTGGTTAAGTCAGCCACAGAAAATTCTCTTGAAGCGACCTTAAGGCTATGTACAAAAGGCAAAATATAATTGTTATCAAATGACATGATGTTGGAAAACAAAGTTAAGTTTCAATTACCAGATCGGTTTCAGATTTAATTTCCAGTATGCCAGCAAGTTCATCCTTTCTTAGGTAAATATGACAGTTCTTAATCCAAAGAAATTTGTATGAATTAATTCTTTTAAATTGGAGACATTTATTGTACAATAATCGCTTCGCAGGTGGAAGGTGCTCACTAATGTAGACTTGGAAGAGAGTGTCACCATTGGTATTGAACCCAAGATGATGCGAGTTAATTCGCTTCTTTTTTGCTTCAACAAGAAATCGATCACGAACAGAACGTCTAACAAACTTGACGACTATCGGACGAACAGAGCTTCCACGAACCGGGAGACGGTGCACTACACTTATGTCAGTCTTAGATATCTCACAATTGGCCACTGTTCCGATCTTAGATATGACTTCTTCAAGATTTTCTTCTTTTTTCTCAGGAACACCTCGAATTAACACATTGTCTCTGTAGAGATATTCCTCTTGCTGCTGTACAGACTCCTTCAGAAGATTGACCTCTGTTTTTAGTTGCATGTTTTCCTTCATGACCCGCTCATAGTTCTTTTCAACAGAACATAAACGACCGGAGACCTCGTGGAGTTTGTTGATGGCTTCGTGAAATTGGATACTCATGAATTGTACAGATTTTATGAGGTCGGCCAAGGTTGGATCCTTATGTTTTCAAAATATCTGATGATGTTATTTTCTCTATCATTAGCCACAAACTTTATCCCGGTCGACTGGAAGCAGAGCATAGTTAAGCCACTTCCTAAAGGAGGTTTGGCAATGTCTATAGAGTCATTTAGGCCCATTAGCCTAACAAGCTCTTGTGCAAAGTTGATGGAGAAAATTGTTGCTGGCTACCTGTACCGCCTGCTTGAGGGTCAAAACTTTTTCTTCCATGGCCAACATGGCTTTCGATCAAAATATTCTTGTGAAAGTCAGCTAACTGGCTTTATCCATGAGATCTCAGTGGCATTGGGGAAGTCTATGCAAATTGATGCTGTATTTATAGATATGACTAAAGCCTTTGATCGCGTCTCTATCTCTATTCTTCTCAAGAAATTAGCTTCACTGAGAATCCCTGAAAATTTGTTCTTGTGGATCTCAAATTTTGTTACTGACCGCCATTTTAGGGTTTTACTAAATGGGGAGATGTCTGATATTCTCCCTGTAACAAGTGGCATCCCACAAGGGTCGTGTGCGGCCCCTTACTTTTCCTTATCTATATTAACGACATTGCTTCTGTGGTGAAGTCTTGTATCAGACTCTTCGCGGATGACATAGTCATATAAAGCTGTGTCTTCCGCGGAGGACTTCATCACGCTGCAGACTGATGTTGACTCCATTTCGGAATGGTGCAATACCAACTGCATGGGTATAAATGCCTCGAAAACGTCTGTCATGTCCTTTTCAACCTCCAGATCACCTGCTTTGTACGATTACAAGGTAGGACCTAGGACCCTGGACAGGCCGGATACTATCAAGTATTTGGGACTCCTATTTAATTCTGAATTGAGTTGGGTGCCACATATCAGAAATATTGTGCAAAGAGCATCAAACCAACTGAAGTTCCTTATTAGGAACTACAGCTATGCTTCAAAAAAAGTTAAAACTATTTTGTACTTCTCTACTGTCAGTCTTTGTTGGAGTATTCTACCACATCTTGGTCACCTTTTCAAAAATGCTATGTTGAGCAATCGAGGCTGTGCAGAAAGGGCCGCAAGATTTGTTTCCGGTAACTTTTGCTTTGATGCAATGTTACGTCCCTATTAAATGACCTTGGTTGGGATTCACTTGAGAAGCGAAGAATTTTGCATGGTCTCTCAATGTTTAGGCACTGTATCCTAAAACATGGTGGATGGGGTGACGGACCATGGATTTCACACAGAACAACAACCCCACCAGGGCAAGCAAGTTCCTGTCATTTGTTCCACCGATGCTGTTGAAAAACATTGACAGGCATTCATTTTTCCACCGCAGCATTTTTCTGTGGAATCAGCTTTGCCTCCCAGAAGATGTTCTCCACTTTCCCGAGGAAAAATTCAATACAGTTGTTCGGGCGAAACTGGAGAACTTAATTCAGATGTAGGTAGGTAGTTGCTTCACCGATCAGCCCAGATTTTTGCTGACCTTACCCCCCCCCCATCTAAGTTAAGCATGTTGTAGGTTTAGAGAGGGATTTTTTGCAATTTACTTATTCGCTCCCCCCTTTTTTCTTCTTCATTTTTTACTGAAATCACTGTTAGGGTACATGCATTCTGGTTTACCTGCACTATTTGACGTATGTTTGAATTTGGCTCGGCCACTGAATTTTGTTTTTGAGAATATTTGACACCTGCTTGGAGCCTGTTCATTTTGAACTTTTCGGGACCCTGCCACTGCATAAATTTTGCAAGATGTGAACTGTTGCCAAGGTTCGTTTTGTTTCCATTATTTTATTTCATTCGTTTTGTTCCGTTTTTTGACTTGTTTTGCATGCCACTTGTCGTGTTATCCAATAACTTGATTCGCCTACCTATCTACCTAATCTTTTTCTGGCGAAAATTGAATTTTCCAATGCCATAATGGAGAGGTTGACACCAATTAATCTAATTCACTCCCTTCTGACAAAATGAAACATGACCTTGTTTGTTGACATCGTGCTTTGATGCACTGGATGTTTTGTGCGCCTTTCCTCGGCATCGGTCTTTTTTTTACTTTTAAAAAATGACTCTGGACTTTTTGTCCTATGAATGCGACGGCGGGGGGACTCCGTCCCCAGTAAAAAATAAATAAATAAAATAAATTATCAGATTGGCCTAGTGATGGCAGGCCTGAAAACATGGTTGGGACAGCAGTGATGCCTCCATTAGAGGATTGGGAATAGAATAAACCAGGCACATGAGTTGAAAGTCCAACAGGTGGCACAGAGATGTTCCTTTGTGCTTCAATGACAGATGGCGTTGTGATGGTAGTAGCTTTGACACCGTTAGCATTAGACCTATTATCCTGGGCTGGCTCATCATTTCTTCGTTTAGCTGATGCAGCTTGAGATGTTTTTTGAAGACATGGCGGGCAAATCCAAGGTTCATCATTGTCGGACAGCTCGATAAACTCTGCGTCAGTCAGTCCAGAGCAGGACTGGTGAATCCAGTTACTGCAGCGTGAACATTCGATGGAAGGTCCTTTGTCTGTAATAAGGATGTTGCACAGTGGGCATTTGAATTTCCCGGCATCTCGGCTTTTTGTCCTTTGTTTGTTTGATCCAGTAGATGACATCATAAAAGATAGCCAAGAAGTTCAGGAGAGATAGCAATAATGTGATGAAATCACGCCTACCTAGCATGTAAGTGAAGATTAGTAGGCTCTCTTAACAGCCGATCATCTGATGTTCCACCTGTAAACCTGTTGGTAAGACCCAGTTTCCCAGGCCTCAAAGAAACAATGTTTCACCTAATCTAACCTAACCTAACCCATCTGGGTCAATCCAGAGGTCCTGTCCGGCAGTCCTGTCCGGCTGTCCGGTTTTCAGGAACCACCTACTGCCGGAGTTATTAATTTTTCTATATCTGATCATTATCCTGTTCTTTTGAGTTTTTCTGATTATTTCGATACCGTATATACCTTACTTCAGAGAAAATACCTACTCGTTCTGTAATCTTAGATAAGAAGAGGTTCCGTCAATTATTGGCAAGTATGGACTGGCGGCTTGTGTATGAAACAGATTGCTGCGAAACTGCTTATGAAATTTTCAATGCCGGAGACGGCGGAGACGGCGGCCCCGGCGACCTGCCCGGAGACGGCGGCCCCGGCGACCTGCCCGGAGACGGCGGCCCATGTTGGCGGCCCCCCACTGCGTGGTCAGTGCAAAACTTTTTCACACAGCTGGGAAGAGGGAGTGTACGTACTGCTGGCGAACGCCGCTGGTGCTTCCGTGACTCCCTGCGCTTGTTAACCGGCAGTTGCCGGACAGCGCTCTCGCCGCGCGACTGAGGCAAAGCGAACCTTTCCCTCATTGTAGTGCACTGGATAGGGTAGATACCCACGTAATCCTCTAAAATGCTCTCATCCCTTATCGTGCTTCAAAATTTGGCTTTATCTTCCATCCAAGATCACATTGAAGTAGGTACCTACTTACCTATTCTTTCATTCCGGGTACCTGCCAGTGATCACTTGAATCAATTGTCCTGGCTAAGTCTAAATTGTGGTGACCTTTCTTCCAAATCTCAGATCCCCTTTTTTCTGCTTCTTTTTTCCCTTTCCTTCTGTTTTTTCTCTCTCTCTTTTCTTTCCTTCTTTTTTTTTCTTTTTTCTTTTTGTTTTTTTTTTCTTTTTTCTTTCTTTCTTTTTTTACACACCAATATCCCTCTCTTCTCGTAAGTTCTATTTTTTTCACTTTTGTGTATTTTTTGAGATTGTGAATGGGTATGCATGAGGAGTTGAGTGTTAGATGGTTGCTCAAGGTTGGTTCTTGCCGGGTTGTATGTGTGTGTCTGCTTGTGTGTCTGAAATGATTGCTATATGACTAGGCCCCGTCCACATTCCGATGATCTCTTCGCGGTCCTTTCCCCTCCTTTTCCCTTTATCCCTCCTTTCGATAATGCAGCCGACGGTCGCGTTTCCTTCCCATCCCTTTCCTCTCCCTTCCCTGGTATATGATGAACCTCTGCTGTTCACAATTGATGATTGCCTTCATGGCATGAAAACCTGTAGAACAGCGTGAATCTGATACCGATACCGATGCCGAATGCCCAAAATATCCTCCATACAAACAGCTTCCTCACAGTTGCATGCCCCTTTTCGAGGAAAGAAGTATGCAGGGTTGATGTCTGTTCCATGGCTTAACCAAATGCTGGTATCCAAACTTCTATTAAGGGACAATCTGAAATCTAAACTTAAGCGCAACCCTTTTAACCATTTCCAAACCGGGCACGCCATACCCTGGCATGCATATGGCGAAAGGAAAAGGAAATATAACGTAAAATACTACCCCAAAATGTTGCGCTGTGTCACAAAACCCAGAGCCCCCCATCGGGCGCACAGCATGACGGATCACTGATACCAGAGGAGCTGCAGTAAAGGCGGTCACCAAAACAACATTTTTTTTCTTTTGGGCGTTCGTCATCTGTTGACTGTTTTGCGGAACAAAATAAGAAGGTTGTCACCCTGATAGCCAATGAAGTCATGGAAGGTGATTGTCGCAATTTCATTGGATATTTTGTTTCTTCCCGATATCAAAAGTGGCATCAATGAGCGAAAAAGAAACGCCTTTGTTGTCCGAAATCTGTTCTTCGCCTTTTCTTTTCTGGGCGGAGCAATGACACGACAGGAGATCAGACGATCGATTGGGATTGGCAAATATCTGAAATGGTGAAATGTCCCAAGCCGAATTTGCTTTGTCTGTCAAATCTTGATGGGCTTGCCTTGCTTCCTTGTTGCTTTTGAACTGGATGGATGGAGGACACACAAATGGACTCGCCTTTTTTTTAATGCACAGGGTGTTTGAAAAGAAAAAACTGCAAACATTTTTCGATTCGCGTCTTTTGTTCAATGTTTACTCGTTTTCGTTTCTTGCACTTTTCTTCGTATTTTTTGTTGTTTTTGTTTATTGTTTTTGTCTATTTTACTTGTCCAGAAGGTTTTCCTCTTTCAGTGTCGGTAATTGTGCATGTGGTAAGATGGAAAGCGCCCAAACCCGCAGATTCCCCGGATACGCAAGCCGCAAGTCACCATGTGTGAATCGCGACATGTTGTTCCAGTGGAAAAAACTCCTCTGCTCACAAAACAATAACATGGTTCTCGATGGGAACACATTTGATCTCACTAAAAAGAAAAGGGAGATGACATACAGGGTGTCCGAATTCAAAATGCCATAATTATATCAATGATATCTTGCTACCGCAGCCAAAAAAAAAGTCCCAGTGTAAAACAGCCTTCATAATCACCATGTTGACATCGGCATATACGAGAACAAAACTTTCCAAAAAAAAAAGTCAGAAAACTGCAAACAAAAGACATAACAAACAAAAAAGAAATGAATAAAAAAAATGAACTTGAACAAACAGCTCGAAAGGAAAAGACATCTTGCATCTGGATATCTGTCTTGAGCAAGACACCTTGCAGTTTTGGACAATCTGAAAAATGAACACTGGTGCCCTTTGAAGGGAGCGCTGATCTTTTGCGCAGACAGCTGCGGTCTTTTCGCTTGCCTCCTGGCGTGCCAGTTGGAGACACTCATATTTTGCGCATCAGTACTCGTAAACAAACATTTTTCAAGAGGTGAATGACCGCAATACGAGAAATGCGCAGCCGGCTCTGCTGGCATCATGACCTACTGCGTGATGCGACCCACGCAGTTGATGCGACCCACGCAGTTGTTGAAGCTGACGTCGGTCACCATTTGTTGATGCTTGAATTGCGGGATGAATGGAACGTGGTTTTGAAAGGCAGCGCAGACTTCTTGCTTCGCCAACAAATGAGTGGAGCTGCTTCTCGAGCGAAAAAATGGGAAATTGTCGCATCTGGATACCAATGCCATTGATGGATAATGCCTGTGATGCAACAATGAGTGCACACGGGTTCAGACACGCACATTTTTTTGCGGGGTGACGACATAGCTGCTGCAATCAGGATGGCTGATGAAGTGGAAGCTGCCTTTGTGGATGAGTTAGAGGACCCCCGGACTTCATACCGGATGAAAACAGCGGAACTTCTGATGACTCAGACATGGGTGAGGCAAGCGACAGTGACGCCAGTTTTTTTTTTTTTTTTCTATTTTATTATTCCTCATATTTTATTCAAGTTTAAAGTGGTGCATGCACATTCCCGTCCAAGGATACATCGTTTGCTCATTCGAAGAGAATAGTTTATGAAAAAAAAACGAAATAATTGATGTGAATTAAACAGTGACCCCGATGACGAACCACTTGTGAATGGGCCAGTCGATTGGCATGGCTGGAGACCGATTTCGGATTACACAGCCGACAAAAGGCCATCGCCCCTTTTGATTTCAGACCAATTTGGTTGACGCCTTTCAACCCGGACATCCCTATGGAGGAATGCCACGATGAAAGTGCAGCATTGCAGGAAGGTCTAACGCCACGCCAACGATTGTTGCAGAACTGTGCCGGTGGACCAACGAGAGGGCTGCTGCTTTCTTCACCAACAATCCCGCGATAAAAGTTCTGAACGGCCTGAAGTGGCATGACGTCACAGTCCCCGAAATGTATGTGTTCCTTGCCTTGAACCAACTGACAGGCATTGTGAAGTGTCACAGTCTTTCATCTTACTGGTCCACTGATGTCTTGACTGGAGGGCCCGAGGTGTTTTGTTCCGCCGTGATGAGCCGCAATCGGTTTTCATCAATCCTGAAATTCATCCGATTTTCCTCTCTAGCAAATGCTGAAAAAGGAAAACCATGGAGCCGAGTTAAAGAATTCATGACCCTTTTCCATGGTAATGCCACGAATATGCTAGACCCCGGTGACGTCATCGCTTTGGATGAGTCTCTGATGGGCTTCAAAGGGGATTGCTGTTCAAGCAATACATCAAAACGAAAAGGAAGAGGTTTGGGATCAAGTTCTTCTTGGCCTGTCCCAGCAATCCGGATTTGGAAGGATATACCTGGAACATCCACATGTGTGTTTCAGCAGATAATTTCCATATCCCTGATGTCCCTCTTGCCGATTCCCTTTCCATGTCGGAACGTGCGGTGGTTTTCCTTGCCAAGCATCTTCTGGAGCAAGGCAGGGAAATCATTACTGACAACTGGTACACCAGCGAGAAATTGGCATCTTTTCTGCTTGACCACAGCACCTACCTCACCGGCACAATGAGGGCAGATCGTGGTGCCCCCCAAGATTTGAAATCGACCAAACTGGAGAAAGGAGAGTCATGTTTTGTTCGAAAAGGGGATCACCTTCTTGTGCGGTTCGAACACAAGAAGTCTGTATACATGCTGACGACAAGGCATACAGCAGGCTTCGTGGACAAGTACCGACACAAGAAGGCCGACAGGAAGAGGAAGGGGAATGGAGCAGCAGCTGACACCGACGGCAACCAACCGGGCCCATCCAAACGCTGCAGAACAGAGGACAGAACATCGTCCATCCCCTTGACCCTCATTGGAGACAAGGTCCTCGTCAAGAAGCCGAAGCATGTCGGGTATTACGACACTAAAATGGGTTCAGTCGATGCAACGGACAAACGTATTCAGCCCTACAACTGTCTCCGTAAAAACTACACGTGGTTCAAGAAGGTAGGCTTCAACATCGTGAACCACATGTACATGAATGCCTATGTCCTCCACAAGTACGCGGCGAAATCACCAAAGAGACCAATGGTAAATTTTTTTCTACGAGCTGCAATCCATAAAACGCTTCAGCGTTATTCAACCGGATACGGCAGCATCAATCAGGGGCCAGTCGGAAATCAGCAACCATCTATCCAAACGCATTGTCAAAAAACTTCAAAAAACATTTTTAAAAATTTTGCAAGATTTTGAATTTGAAAACATTTTTTATTGCGGAAAATGCGCCTTTTGAAAATTTGGCGCCCTGGGCAAATGCCTGTCTGACCGCACCTACGGTCGGGCCGGCCCTGATTCTTCTGCTATATATCACCATATTCAGGAAATTTTTACAGGAATGAGCGCTGTGTTACCTACGTCACTATAGATCCAACAATGTTAAAGAAATTTATGACAATTGTCAAGACAATTATTGTAGTGTGTAAACCTGGCAACCCACTTATTGTGACGCAAGTGGATTTAGATTTCTATTTTGTGACCAATCCGCGTTTCCCCATCATTGTGGAACATGATGGACAGACGGTGAAGACCATATCATCACTGGAAAGTTGCGGGGCAGTGGAGATAAGATTACCTTGTAATTGTCAGGTTAAATTAGGGGACGAAGAAAAAATTGTATCCCCATTATTTCCGTGTTAAGCATCTTCGGTGACAGCAGTGAGCATGACACACACCTTCCAATGGACAAACACCCTCACATGGACACACACCCTCCATCTGGACACACACCCTCCTATGGACCAATCCGTTATCTGTTGTTTTAAATGCGGAAAATCAATTCAGTAATCAGTTGGAATTTACTTCGGATACCTACATGAAGTGTTGGATTTGAATTGGGCAAACCGTACACCCACCTTGAATAGGTACCTACCTATTACTATAATTATTGAACCTTTTGAGATGAATAGGTAGGTGCCTCTTTTGAAATACCGCACCTGTTTGATTATGAAAAACCTACCTGCCATATTTTATGTATGTTTGGACCTGATGTTTAACAACTGTAATCGCGTATATTATGTTTCAAGTGGGGATTTGGCCGTGTGGGGGACGATTGTTGAGAACTTGGAAGCCATATGAAACAGTGAAAGGTCGCGGTTGAAAATGGGTGCCAGTCAGGAGAAGATGAACCTACTTATTTGGAAATTGCGCGGAAAGTCAATCTCAATGATGACAAAGAGTTAATTGTTACATTTAAGAAAGAATAATGAAAACATAAATAATTTGGATGACAATGGTGGTGGTTCATTTTTTCTGAGAAAAATATAAATGGATAAACACAAAATATATCTGAAAAATAATGATACAAATCACATTCAGTATCTAGGCATTGGAATAGTTCTTAAAGATTAGTATTTTGCTGTTGGTTTATGCATATTTTCATTTTTTTGCATAGTATATGGATACCATCATCAGACTGGATGAGATGAGGATGATTGTGATGGGGACGCAGGACGAATCGGAGATGGCAATGGAAATGGTGGAGGCGACGGGGGGCAGTGTATGCGGAGAATGTCATGACCATGAGGAACAGCCGCATGTGTGGGCGATATTGATATGGGGGGAGGAGGAGAGAACACCGGCGACGATGGTATGGGGTAAAGTGCAGATTGGGGGAACGGACAGTAACTTCAGGATGGGGAAAAAGATACCTAAGGGAATTGGTCAGGACGGACTGACAGTTCAAGGACAGAACAGGATATCTACGAGTCGAGCTGGAGTTGATGGACTGTGTTAATGTACGATGTGAAGGAGGAGCGGCGACATAGCGAAGGGCCAAGTTCACCGGCGGAGATAGAATGCAGTGGAAACCAGGAGGAAGTTCGAGAGATACCTACCAACCGAGAGTGAAGGTAATCAGGATAATCCGCGGGAGCAAGCACACAGAGACAGGACGGTGGATGACTGGAATGAAGTGATGAAGCTAAATTGGGACAGGTGGATGCCACAGGATGAGGATGTTATCAGTGCAAACATTGCATCATTGCAAACGTTGTTTCTTTGAGATTTTGGCAATTTGTCAAGCTTAGATTCCAGGGGCCTGACAAGCCCCAAAGACTCTAATCTGCACATCATAGGCCAACTTCTGATCATTTCTTGGTGTGACTTCAGTTGGCTTCAGTTGAAGAGAAACTGTTAGTGCATCATGCATCTAGCCTTAATAGTTCCTAAGCATGCCAAACACACCAAAATTCTCATGCTGCTCTTGTGGACAGAATGTTGGTGAACGTGGATCATCCATCCTCTGTTCTGGGTGCAATAATTGGTGCCACAAACGTTGCACTGGCCTCTTTGAGGAGCGATATATCGAATACAGTAAATCTGAAGACCTGTCCTGGTTCTGCCAGGACTGCCACGCAGTTAGCAGAACAACACGTGGCAAGGCTGCTGCAAAGTCTATACCAGACCAGCTTGATTCTCAACAACAATCAAGGAGAGAAATTCAATCTCAGTCCTCTGAATCATTTAATGGCTCAACTGGTGCACAGATCGGATTCACTGGGCGGATCGCTCCCCAGTGACGGAGTGTCGGGTGACTTCCGTGATGCGATGACTTTCCTAGCAGCCCAATTTGATACCCTGAACAAGAAGATGGATTTTATGATCACTGACGTGAACATAATGAAGCAGGACAACCGACGCTTTCTTGCTGATCTTTGTAGATTAAAGGTCGAAGTCAAGGATCTGCATGGCCGTGTGGGGACAACGGAAGATTACTTGTACAGAGATGATTTGTAAATACGTGGTATCCCTTCGAAACTTGAAGAGGAGGTGGAGGCAATAGTCTTGTCAGTTTTCAAAGCCTTATCTTTGAATGTGCAAGCCAACGATATCAGTATCTCTCATCGGGTACCTACCAGAACCCCAGGTTCTGTTCAACGACCAATTATTGTCAGGATGGTGCGTCGCAAGATAAAAGACCAAGTTTTAGCTGCAGTCAAGAAGAAAAAACTGGTTGTTGGTGATATTGAAGGCTTGAATGGTGAAAGCCCAGTGCTTGTTAGTGAGTATCTGAGCCCATATAAGCGAAGATTGTTTGCTCTAGCTTGGAATCGCAAACGATCTCTGGGTTATAAGTTCTTATAGACAAAGAATGGTATTATCTACCTGAAAAAAGAAGAAGGATCAGCAGCTCATCAAATAAACAAAGAGGCAGACATGTCCAAATTGGAATAAGTGATGTCCTTCATTCCTTTAACGACGTAAGGACTGAGTAATCGGTTGCGTGCGATGGTGGCGGTATTTGATAAAATAAGTGTCGATGATTATTCTGATCTCATGAAACATGGGCATTTTAGCCTATTGCACCTCAATATAAGAAGTATTGGAAAAAAGTTTGACCAGTTTCTTTGCTTAATTGATAATTTGCCTCATAAACCTGACATTGTGCTGTCTGAAGTTCAACTTGCAGATAGTTCTCCAGTTAATTTGTTCCCTATTGGGCAGTTTGAGGCATTTTATGTCACCAGATCAGGCTCAAGACATGGGGGGGTTATCTTGTATGTCAATAAGAAGGTGTATCACTCGATCACCAAGATGCATTTGAATGTGGGAGATCCCCATTCAGAGGCAATGTGGGTCAAAATAACTCTTCGTAACAGACATGGCTTTGCAGATAAAACCCTTCAAAATATGCCGGCAGAACTTTTAGTGGGTGGCTTATATAGGTCACCTTCTGGTCCTGTAGGCCCTTTCTTGGAAAAACTGGATCAGGTCTTTTCCTACTTCTCGCCATGTACCTATTTACCTTGGGGATGTTAATATTAATTGGTAAGATGAGGAAGACACAATAGTGGGGCGCTATAAAGACCTTCTATTTTCCTTCGACATGGTCAATCTCATTGCCGTGCCCACAAGGGTAACCAGTGTTAGTTGCGCTGCGATAGACCACATTGTGGTAAATGAGCCAACAGTACAGGGTTTTTCAGAAATCAAAGCAGGGTCCTTGTGCCTGGATATTAGTGACCATTCGGCAGTTTTTGCAATTTTTGGGGGGACAAGGCCTTCACATAGGAGATCCGCAGAGTCTAATATTAGCTATCGCACTTCTAGATCCTTTTGTAACTTACGTAAGTTAGAGATTGAAACGTCTAAGATCGATTGGAATGAATTTTACGAACTTGAGAGTTCATCAGAGATGGCTTGCTGGTTCCAGGACCGGGTTATAGCCTGCAAATCCAGATGCATGGAAGTTCAACATAAGCATTCCAAGTACAAGGTACCCATTAAACCTTGGATAGATAAGGGCCTACTAAACCTTGTTCGGCAGAAGGGCATGTTGTTTAGAAAAAAACAAAATGTTAATAATGATCTGTTACGGCATGAATATCGAAGGGTTCGTAATCATGTCACAACCACTCTTCGAGCAGCTAAGGCAAATTATTACTTAACTGCATTACGGTCGTGTAATGGGAATGCTAAAAAGACCTGGAAAATTTTCAATGAAGCCATGAACAGGGGGCATCCAAACAGTAAAATTACCTCTGTTTGGGATAATAATGCAGGTGTGGAACTCAACACTCCGAAAGATGTTGCAGATTGCATGAACAAATTGTTTGTTTTAGCCGTTGACAAGATTAGAGAGGCCATCCCTGGAAATATATCAGGTACGCGTGGGATTGAAAATCCCCAAACATCTGTGCAAGGATGTTTTAGGTCAGACCCTTTTACAGTGCAGGAGGTACCTACCTAGCCAGGACGATAATGGCTCTACCCACTTCAAAAGCCTGTGGATTAGACAACATTTCATATGATGAATTAAGGTGTTGCATCGCACACATTAGCAAACATCTTTTGTCACCTATTTAACATGATTATAAAAACAGGCATTTAAGCCTGCCCTGACTCATGGAAGAGGGTGCTAAAATTGTGCCTATTTTTAAATCCGGCTCTAAAAGAGATCCTTTGAATTATCGGCCTATCTGTTTGCTCTCTAATACTAGTAAGATATTTGAAAGATTGCTTTATTGTCATTTAGTCCTAATCAATTTTTTTGAGAAGATGCAAGTGCTTAGTACATTACAGTTTGGCTTTCGAAAAGGGTATTCATGTAGCCAAGCTCTAGCATCCTTGGTAAATTTTGTAAATTGTAATTTGGATCAGTCAGGTCTCGTAGGAGGTGCAATGGTTGATTTATCTAAAGTATTTGATACCGTTGACCATGAAAAACTGCTGGTAAAATTATGGGCATGTGGTATAAGGGGACTGTCACATTCACTGATTGAGAACTATTTATCTGACAGGTGACAGGTGGTTCAGATTGAGAATGAAGTTTCTTGTAAAATTTTTAATAAGACTGGCGTTCCTCAGGGATCCATTCTGGGCCCTTTGTTCTTTTTGGTGTATATCAATGATCTTTTGGTCAGATTGAGTTACGTGAAAAATGTCAAGGTTTACGCCTATGCTGATGATATCACCATCCTTGCCATTGGGGAAAATCACTTTTCCATTGAGAAAAAGCTCTTGTCTTCACTGAATTTGGTGCAAAGATGGTTATGCTGCAATAAGTTGGAGTTGAACATTGAAAAAACTAAAGTTATTATGTTTAGTTCCAGACACCCTCGTGCTATTAAGGAATTGCATCTTCGTCTCGAATACCGAATACCGAATACCGAGAATACCGAATTCGCAGTGGCTAAAGCAGTTAAGCTACTTGGAATATTCTTAGACAGTTCAATGTCTTGGAAGGTTCACATGGATGCAATGTGCAAGTTTATGAATTCAGCCATTTACATGTTTGCAGGTCTGTCCAAGTTCTTGCCTCGAGATGCTCTAGTCCAGTTGTATTTTGCTCTGGTGCATTCAAAGCTCTTGTTTGGGATAGAGGCCTGGGGTCCTCCTTCAAAAGTACCATTGGATTACTGTATAGCAAGCAAAAGCGCTTGATAAGGGTAATAATGAAGGTTCGCTGGGATTTCCCTTCAGCGTCATTGCATTCTGAGTCCAGTATACCATCATTGTTTCATGCAATTATTCATAGGCAGTTAATAATGATTAATTACTGCCTTAGACAAAGATCATATGTTCCAGATCTGGAATTGAAGTTTTTTACAAATGACGGATATCTACGGAGTGTTGACTCTAGAAATCTGTGTTTACCTTATCCACACTCGAATTTTGGCAAGATGGCACCAGCCTATAGATTCCCATTTTTGTGGAATTCATTGCCCATTGAAATTAAAATGGAAACCTCTCCATGGACTTTTAAAATAAGTGCTGGCACTTGGTTAGAACAGTTTGATGTTGATCAACTTGTCATAAGATTTTTTTCATATTGAGATTTTGGCAATAAGTTGTTGTTTCCCTTCCCTTACCTAATTTATCCAGCTCTGTGTAATTTCTCGAGAAAAGAAAATTTGATAATTTTTAGATATGTCACAACTTTTGAAGTGATGTGGTGAAATAAGGCATTGCAATTAATGAAGGCATTGCTGTGGAAGAGCATGCTAGGACTTTGGTGCCTGGCAGGCTTTCCTCATGAGTTGATAGATTGAATTTCACACTACAAGTTTCACCTTAGGGTGCTGCATTGACTGAGGTAACTCAGCATTGTGTGCTATCATCCTCAGCCATTGCAGCACTGTGTCCTCTGCCTCCTTCCTGGTCGTCTTGATGAGGTGATCAGGGATAGGAGTGGATTTGAAGAATATGATAAGAATGGAGAGGAGATTTTTAAAGTACTTCTGACTTTCAATTAGTCCTACGAGTTTTCCTATTTGTCAAATGATAAGGGTATCGACGTGCCTAACCTTTTGAGGTTGAGAAAGTTTTCCAGTAGGCCTAGGTGAGATAGGTTGGTTGGTAACTAGGCGCTTCAGTACCTCTTATCGGATCTAGTAAGTCAGGTGAAATCAATCACTTCACTTGATTTGCTGGATCAACACGACGTGATATCAATTTCCCAAGGAAACAATAATTTCAATTGTTTCACTTTCGAAATTGTATCTTTTCTGGAACCAATTGAATGTTGTCATTGAATTTTGTCATTGGTTAGGTACCTGATTTCGTATAATTTGATTTATTCTTCTCTCCTCTTTATTCCCATTCTTATGTTTGTGTTTCTGCATGCAACACGACCTATGTGTTCTATTTAGGGCTTGTTCTTGGTGCTGTGAGTTAATTTTTGACTTTTGTGGTACGGACCACTTTTTGGTCTTACTGCCTGACAACTTGAATACACGGTCCTGATATCATCAACCTCTGAATGAATGAGAGTGCTGCATCGGCTTATGAAACACAACTGTAAGTTTGGGTATATGGAATTATTTCATCATTTTGTGGTTTTGTTTTGGACATCATTGATAAAAATTCGGAAATCTATTTGGAGCTTCATTACCAAAATCATGAATTACCTATTGTAATCTATTGAATTGCTTGAAAATTGTGAATTGTGTCACTGAAAAAATGAAAATTGTGTGGATTTAACTGAAATTAAACGAACAATTAAACTAAAGCAAATAAAAAGTAGAAAAAAGGTGCGATTCAGCAGATGTTGTGGGCCATGGATGATTGATTTTTTTTCTTAATT
This sequence comes from Sinentomon sp. SZTP_YWyxl, assembly GCA_030068105.1. NCBI lineage: Eukaryota > Metazoa > Arthropoda > Protura > Sinentomata > Sinentomidae > Sinentomon > Sinentomon sp. SZTP_YWyxl. The sequence goes on from JASGXE010003724.1 coordinate 22,256, forward strand.
CTTGTTTGTTTGATGTAGATACGGTACCTATTTGATTGTAAGGGGTTGGTGTTGGTGTTTGATGGGTGATACCAGGAGGTATCAGTTTTTTTGAAAGGGGGGAGATTAAGTAGGTCAGAGTGTAGGGTTGTTTAGAGTGTAAAATCTGGGAATGAAAATGAGTTTCTAAGTGAGGATGGGATGAGGTAATGATGAAGGTTTGCGTGGCTTGGCAGCAAGCAGACAAGCAAAAAGAGATGCAATAAAAAAATCTGGGAAAATTCTGGGGACATATGGACTTGGAAACAGCATGATGAAACTTATGTTTCCAAAAGAATCCAAATTCCATGTAGTGACTGACTTTGACAGAGGGCAAAGAGGAGGAGAGAGTGAGTGAGGGTTTTAATGGGTTAGAAACAATGTTTTAATATTTCTAGTAAACAACCAATCAGATTAAGAGTGCTAGGAACAGATCCAAGGTAATGAATTATAAGGCGTGATTGGTGAGTTTCAAATATGTAAATGGCAAGTTGACAGGCAAGGGTAAATTCTGGGAGTGTGGAAGATGTGCGAAAATTGATGGGTTGGGTGAAAGTGGAGGCAGTCTGTGAAAAAGTGTGAAAATGCCTCAAGAACAGAAAAAGGGAAATTATAAAGTCATTCTTGCTGGAAGTTCTTGTGAAATTTAAGGTGAGAATGTCTTGAATGAATGTAAGTTGCAAGTGTTTGAACAAAAAGAGAAAATGAAGAATTAAAAGATTTACAAGTATTTTACAGCATTCAAAGCTCAGTCTATTCTTTGGTCATATGGTCGCCTTGAGCATCAGTAATGAGTCTGGAGTGGCTAACCATTACACGATCAGAAAGGAATAATAGATCTCTCTAGAACGCAAAGAAAAGATCTATGAATTAACACTGCTGCAGTCATTGTGCACGAGGATCCAGTAGTGACCTCTTGTTCAGCATTTAAACATGATTATTGGGTGCACCCCAGAACATTTGAGGACAACACTGAACCAATCACACATGGAAAAAGCTGCCCCTGCTTCACCCAAATCATTGGGTTCTTTATCATGACAATGCCAGCGCGCATGTCGCAAATGAGTTGCGACAGGTTTTGACCGAATAGGGAATCAAAATTTTGCCCCACACTCCCAACACTCTTGAGTCTGGCTTTATGCAACTTTTATCTCTTCCCAAAATGAAAAATAGACTGAGAACACCGAGATATTCGCTGAACTTTGAATGGTTTAAGGCTATGGAGGCGATTTTAAAGAGAATGGTGAAGAATGGACTGCAACTTGTTTTCCAATAATGGAGGAGGCAGTGAGACAACTGTATCAACTCAGAAGGGATGCACCTCGAGAATGATCATGCCCAAGCCGATGATGGATGCGACAACAGAGAATGAGAAAGTCTTTTTTGATCAGCCTTTGTAGGTATATTGCTTAAATGTGTTTCATTTGTCACGTCATTCATTCATTTTTATGGTATCTGAAATTTTGAGAGAGGCAAAGGCCTAATTTTGTGTGGTTTTGAGTGGGGGGAGTCATGAATATTGAATAGGTAGGTACCTAGTCTTTTTTGAGGGGTCGTTTGTTTTCTTGTGTGAGAAAGAGAGTTCAATTAATCAATGAGCAGGATATTTAGTCAATTTTTGGCGTTGTTATTGGGATGGCTGTTCCCAAATTCAGCAAACCCGTTTCTTGTGGACAGGGATTTGAGGTGTGTTGATATCTGATCTTTGGTGGCCCTAGGTTGTGAAGTAAAGCCTAATCTCCCCTGATGCATCCAAGGTGATTTCCTGATGGGCATTCCAAATACATCCGTGGCATTCGTTTTTTCATAGCTTAAATCAACTTCATTTCGTTTCAGTCTTGGTGGTGTGTTTTTGCAAATATTGATTCTCGTTGATCTTTCTGGATATCTTCAACTTCTGGCAATTTAGCCCGATCCCTGTGATGTTTCACTGACGGTGAAGGATATTTTCACGCAAGCTTTATTTATAACTTGTAGGTATGTTTTTTTCTACTTTTCCTCGATTTTATTTTGCATTTTGATCACATAAATCACATTGCATTTCACTTACAAATATACCGATAACATTTTTTACAGGTACCTACCTAATCGGTCATTTTTGTTTTTATTTTTTTTATGTTGGATTCAAAAAATATATTTACAAATCGCAACAAAACCACACCCACTCATGGTTTTCTTTATTTTTTCAATTTCACGACAAGTAATTTTCAACACATATTTAGGTGCCAAAGGTTTCTCATGTTGTTGTGTCGCAAAAATAAAAAATAATAAAAATCAACCATATCATGAGCAAAAGAATTCGTTAGAAACCAACCAACCTCATGTTAAATGCCATTCCCATTCCATCCAGTGGTTGAACTACCTAGATAATGCATGACCTCAATTGGATACTTGTGTTCTTGCCATTGGACACTGTAAAATTGTGGCTTTGGTTTTGAAATACTTAATCTGGTTTCTATGGGTGTCAGTGGGTGTACGAATAAAAGCACCTACCTAGTGGTTTTTAGTCCTAGGTTTGATTTTCCTCGTAGGTTTGTCAGCCTGGGGCATAATCTAACCAGCTTTTTGCTGACACATTGCCCCTGGCATGTTGACTCTTTATAGCTTTAGTCAAGGCACACAAACGAAACTTATTTTTTATTCTTTCTTTTGTCCCATGACTGGCCTTGCAATGACTCTGCTCATTGCTGTCCATTTCAAACTAAGTTTCATCTAATTTTGGCACTGTTTTTATTCTGATCGCTGCTAACATCAAATTAAACATCAATTTTGCGATTTTCATCAATCTGCCTACCTGCTCTATGAAATGGATGTACCTAATGTGTGTGCATCTGATGACACCGGGATGGACCAATCGTCGCTGGGTTGTTGCAAGGTTGGTTTCCAATATTATCACAATAAAATAACGGTATTCCATTGCAATCGCAATGTTATTGTGCCATTTGATTTGAAATAAATTAACTAAAAAAAATTAGAATTAGAGGCAGCTTTTTGGGTGGGTGGAGGTGGACAGTGGTGTTCACAAAGAACAGGAATAGGAGATTGTTCGGGAGCGACTGGGAATATGGAGGGAGAAGGATCAACACTTGTGGGTTGATCATGTTACGCAATATCTTGTGGCGTGGAAGGGAAAGGTTTCTGTTGCCTAGGACTTGTCGAGTTTCCAGCACGGGTGAGAGAGGTTGTGGGTGGCTGTTTTTCACGCCACGTGGTTGCTGTGTTCCTGGCTGTCGCTGTTGAGTCTCTTGGTTGGATGAGACTTCACCTTGAAATAGAGGGGTACCCAGGGGAGACTAGGCAGTGTGGCCGGTGGACTGCTGCCACCTAGTCAGAGAAGAGCAAAACCTGCCATTAAGGCAGGTTTTGTACAGCTGGACGAACTGGGGGGAGAGATGTTCGACAAACGATGACGAGATGCCATGACACTGAATGATTCACAAAAGATGTGTTATAACAAGGATGGATAAGGGGAATTGATGACCGATGAGGATATGACACAGGGCAATTGACAAAGGATGTGTGGCATCTCTGATGACGATGACTGATAAGAAGGAATGGATGAGGTGGGATCATTTCCTGGGTGTGGACTGGCAGTATTGGAGAAAAGTTTTGTATCATGTGTTCTGTTTTGAATTTATATCCGGTTAGTTTTTTTTTATTTTTCTTTTGTGTATTTCTTTTAGGGTTTGGCGAAAAGAAGCCGAAAAACGTACTTGAATTTTGAGAAACCTTTATGTTGTGAGCTGTGAGGACGTGTCTTGTGCTACGTGTGTTGATTGTTGAGGTTTTTCCACCTAGAGTTAGATCAGTATGTTGCAGTAGGACAAGTGTGGA
>JASGXE010003725.1:0-27378 GCA_030068105.1 Sinentomon sp. SZTP_YWyxl
TAAGAGGTATATTGCATATTGCAAAAAACCCAATGTCCATTGGAAAACACGAAATTGTTGTTGATCAAGAATCGAAAATGGACTAATTAAGGCGGTGGGATTATCACCGATGTAGGGCCACCTCTCCAACGGAGGCAATTATGAGTTTACTTGGTTAAATTTTTTCATTGGAGTAAATGATTAATTTACCTCGCAACTCGGAGTTGGCGTAAAACCCATGTTGATGTCTCCATTGCTGGAAATTCTTCTCTAAAATGTGACAGACGAATATGTCGCAAAATTTATTTATTTATTTATTTATTTATTTATTTATTTCGATTTTATTTGCTGATTATAGTGCAAATATGTCAACGGTAAATATTTACAATCATATCAGACCAACAATTAAATGCAGGAACTATTCAGTGAAATTGGAATGAAAGAAATGCACAGAAATTGAGAAAAAACACAGGAAAACAGCAGTGATAGTAACTTGCCATGAAATTTACAGGAATGGGAATTGGTCTTCTAGGATTCAAGGTGGCAGGTGTTCTCTTGCGACATGGGTGATTGCGCGAAGCAGTGGGGAATCTCTGGGTAGAGCATTCCAATCTTTAAGAGATCTCGGGAAAAAAGAATTCAAGAAAACATTTGATTTGATTAGGGGTATGCGGTACTGAAAATCATGAGTGGCTCTTCTGTTTTGAAAGTTTTCAGTGAAAAGTGGAGGGATCTTTATCAATGTTTTACCTTTTAATATTTTAATAAGAAATGCAAGCCTTTTCTCATTTCTGCGGATTTTAAGAGGGGTGAGCTCAAGATCAGTTAGCATAGAAGTGACACTGGCTGTGCGTTCATAGATTCCAGTAATGAATCTAGCTGCAGATCGTTGTACCTTTTCAACTGCATCTGCATGAGAAACAAGGAATGGATCCCAAACGACAGAAGCATATTCAAGATGAGGTAATACCGAAGCCTTGTAAGCTAATAGCTTGGATTTGGTATTCCCATGTGACAAATTCCTACGCAGAAACCCTAATGCAGACCTTGCTTTGTTAATAGACGCGTTGACTTGTTCCCCCCAGTCTAGGTGCTCATGAAGCGTGACACCAAGATATTTAAAAATGGTGACGGAGGTTACAAATTCATCATTTATCTTATAAGAGAAATTTTGTGCTTGAGAGAAAGGGCTCTTTTGGTTTTTCGGATGGACGAGTAGAAATGCACACTTTTAGACGTTAATATCCATATGGGAGTTGCTGCACCATTGATGAAGGGCGTCTAAGTTTTCTTGTAAAGTTATGCTGTCACTGCCATCTTCGACAAATGTGTACAATACAATATCATCAGCGTAAAGCCTTATGCTACAACTGATTATATCAAATATGTCATTGACAAATAAAGTAAAAAGTAGCGGTCCCAATGCACTCCCTTGAGGAACCCCAGAGGCAAGATTGAGGACAGAAGAGGATGGCGTACGATCGACAATGACATTCGCATGCCGTGAAGAGAGATAAGATTGAACAAGTTTAATAATAATGGCCGGGAATCACAGCCTCCGAAGTTTAATGAGAAGGCGAGTTCGTGGTCGACACTGTCGAACGCTTTTGACAGGTCAATAAATATGGCATGGGTCGGAATTTCAGTCTCAAATTTGGACGATATCTCAAAGACCAATTCCATCCTGGACCAAAGACCAATTCCAAAATATCCGTCCTGCTGTGTACAGTGGCGAGAAAATTAATTGTACCACGCATGGTGTCGTTGTTTTTATAATTTTCGGGGAAACCTCGGACCCAAGCAATATTGTTTTCCTATCATTGTTTTGACAACATTTCCACGAAGCAAAATCCCATTTTTGAACCTGTAATCATCACAATTCTCACAGCCTTCTCAGTTAGATTAAAAAACGGGATGCACTTATGGCACAAGTAATTTTCTCGCCACTGTACATGCATTTCAGATATTGCACTGCGCCAATTGCACTACGAAGCACCAGAAAAAGCACTATAGGAATGGAAGAACGTCAAGTTACCATTTCACATGGTACTTACCATCTGTTCCTTGAGGCAATATTGCATATTCTGTTTGAATCTTTTATGAATTCGCACGCTCGAAGATGATTGAGGAATGGAAAAATCGCAAATAATGTAAAGAAAATTCGATTCGATCTGAATAGAGTGCATGAATTCACTCCCGAAAGAACTTTGTTGTTGCGGTGTCTGCGCAGTTCCTTTAACTCCAAACGGCATGACACCTATATCGTCACAGCGATCCGCAGAAGAATTTCCCTTTCAGGCTATGCCGGGGCGGGGAACTGAAAGATTGGATCCAGAACTGAAAGATTCATTCAGCTCGCCTTCATTTGATCAACATTTCATTATTTTTATTATTATTTATTATTTATTCAAATCTCAACATTGAAGTTGAACGTCAAACAAATCGTAAAAGAAGAGAAAGTCAAACAATAAAATGAACTAGGGCATAGGCGCAAAAGCAAAATTATATGCAAGAATACGAGGGAGAGAGGTCTGGGCTGCAACCAAATTAAACTAGATTAGGTACAGATCCACGTTGTAACACTATGGTAAGCGTGCAAAGAGGGGTGCCGAGGAGGGAAGTGCTTTCCACTCGCGGACTGTACGGGGAAAAAACTGTTAAAGTGCTTATTAAATTTCAAAATGGGGTATTCAATAAAGTGGCCATTGTCAGTGCGGCGAGGAACAATCCTTTGGGAAAAATCAGACGGAAGTGAGGTGCAAATGGTACCCTTAATTATTGACCGGAGGAACTTTAGGCGTCTGTTCGAACGTCTTTGAGAAAGAGTCTCAAGACCGAGGCGCGAAATCATTTCGGAGACTGACGAAGTCCGTCTGTAATCACCACAAATGAATTTTACGGCACTCCGTTGAAGCCTCTCAAGCATGCAAATATGACGGAAAAGAAATGGGTCCCAAACCTCACATGCGTATTCCAAGATAGGTAACACAAGACTGGAGTATGCTTTAAGTTTAGCTGATGACTGGGCAGGCCTGATGTTTCGTACTAACATGCCCAGGACTTTTTTTGCTTTGGCCAACACATAATTGATATGGGCATCCCAAGAGAGATCGTCTGAGAGATAGACACCCAAATATTTAAATTCAGAAACTTTGGCTATGGGCTGACCACCAATGGAATAAGAGCAGGTAGGGGCTGTGGTACTTTGCCTTTGGAACAGCATCCAATTACACTTCGCAGTGTTAATTACCAAACCCCAGGTACTTGCCCATGATTGAAGTGCATCAAGGCTGGACTGCAACGTCGAAACCTGAGGAGGACCGTAAATGACCAAGTCATCAGCAAAGAGCCTGGATTTGCAGGTTAACACCATGGGGAGATCGTTAATGTACGTAATGAATAAAAGTGGACCCAATACACTTCCTTGTGGGACTCCACAAGTGACAGGTCGCCTGGTAGAAAACTCACCCTCCACAGAAACTCGGAAGAAACGCCCAGACAGAAAGTGCTGAACCAAAGAAATCAACGGAGCAGGAAACTTAAGCAGTGAGTTGTGCAAAAGTAAGTTGTGGGGAATTAAGTCGAAAGCTTTTTTAAAATCAATGAATATTGCATGCAAACTACCTTTTGATTCAAGGGTGCAACCAATTTCAAATGCGAAATCAATTAACTGTGTAACGCAGGAAAATCCCTTTCTAAACCCATGCTGGGCAGGGTGCAAAATATTGTTGGACATTAAATGAGAATAGAGATGGGAATAGAGGATCTTTTCAAAAATTTTGCTGGTCGTAGACAGAAGGGAAATCGGACGATAAAGGTCTGGATGCTCTGATGGCCCTTTTTTGGTATTGGGATAATGTTAGCCACTTTCCAATCGTCAGGGATTGCAAGGTATCACGGGATCACCCAAACTAAAGTTTGGGTGCACCGCGTTGTTTGTGGCTTTTCACATCCAGCAAATTTTACGCACGTTTTACAATGCCGCAGGCTGACGCAATGCAGGCCTTTATCAGCATGGAATCAGCCAAACAAAATATTGAACCGAGTGCGGTGTGATTCACCTGGCCGTTCGGGAGAAGCATCTTGGCATTTCCCGCTGTTTTGTTGAGTTCGCCTGATCACTTTCGTTCGACTCTCGCCGCTTCACTGCTCCTGCGAAGTTCAGGCTGCCATGTGAATAGTTTTTACTTTTGGTGTTCACCTGCCCGTAATTACGGGGTAAGTGTTTGGTGATACATCTGTACACCCCAGTCGAGAATATTATCCTCAAATAAAAGTGAATTTTCTTCGTTGTTTTTCTCGAAAGTGGGGCAGCCGCCTTGCCGGCTCGGTTTCAGCAGCTGCGGACGTTTTGATTCTATTCATTTGCATTCTGCCGTTTTTTGTTTTCATGTTTTGATCGGCGCTTGTGATATGGGCCTGATCGATCAACGCGATAAAGCGAAAGCTCATTCCATCCGATCCCGCCGCCCTACTGGGTCTATAAAAAGTATTTTACTCTGCTATGCTGCGAAACGTGGTTCCGTTTTTATATCTTTCCTTCTACATTTCCGTTCCCAGCGGCATTAAAATATTTGATCCCATTCCCAGTTGTCCTGCAATGTCATTGGGATAGACCCCGATGTCACAAACCTCGGTGCCTTGCCATATTCTCCACTTTGTCCACTGTCCTTGTATTTGGGTGATAGAAACTATGTGACATTGAAGCGGCCAAGTCACGGAAATATGTTGATTGGTTTTTTCGCACGTGTAAATGATGACACTCAATGAGATCAAATCGCATCATATTTACAAGGTCCCATAAGGTGCCATATGGTCTCGTGGGGTCTCAGATTGGTTGCGGCATTTTTGACAAGGTCCCACACGGTCCCATAAGTTCAAAAGGTTCCATAGGTCCAATGAAACAATCCTCTTGGTGCAGCGACCAATGAATGAGGACCGATTGCGGGCCTTTCCGCAACTGGGAACTCGATTAGATCGAAGCCGCTCAAATCAGGAACCTTCCGACCACCATGCCTTTCTGTAAAGTTAAAATCAATCGATCGCCTTGACGTCGCGGCATTGTCCGCTTCTCGACTGACACAAATTTGCAGATTATCATTTTCCGGAGTTTGTTGTCAAAATTGCAAATTTGGCGAATTGCGATAGCAGGAACGTGCGTCAAGCTGGTATTTACTAAAACCTATATGCACACAAACAAAAAAACTGCCAAACGGAATTGCGCAGGATATCATTTCAGCCGGGACTTTACATCGTGAATTTGTCGTTTCGAACCCAGGTTTACACCATAGTTTTTACACCTGCTTCACACCACAATTTTACACTGAAATTCAGAAGGTTTTCAGAAATTCTTGGAAATCAGACATTCTTTAAACGGAATCAAACATTCACACTGCCTTTCATTCATAATCATTCTCACATACGATTCTCACTCATAATTGCATTCACGCACAACCCGCATTCCCAATCATGCTTACCACTTTGCTCAAAACAAAAAGGAAAAAACAATTAGTTTATTTACAAATGGTTTATTTACAAAAATGGTGTTTACAGATTGTGAATTTTCAGTCAAGGCTTGATAAGCTGTTGAGAGCAGATTTCCGGGGTATCTTCTTAAATTGTCATCCGTGGGTGATGATCATGGTTTTTGATCATAAATTGTGTTGAAATCATCTGAGTCACCATTTTCCCAATCATTGAGTCAGCATTTTGACCTTGATCATTTCGTTCAGAAACCATGTCAGTTCCATGCCACGAAATCACAGTTTTTAAGCAGAAAACCAATCAGAATTTCTCTTCAGTTGATTTGAACAATTCATATTCATGTTCAGTGGAATGTGCACCAATCACATCTGTGAATTTTCAGATTCCCTGTCAGTTTTTGCAACCATGAAGAAATAGTTAATGAGTGTGTGCTGAAGAGACAGACTGAGAGATAGAGCTGCAACATTTTTGGCAGATCTCAATGCAGACCTTATTGGTCCAACTGAAGTAGAGGGTTTTGCCAAACACGCATTTTCATGCTTTCTTTCAGTTTCTTGCCGGGGTTACAGTACCTTTCAAACATCGCCACCCACAAGCACGACAAATTATTATTATTATAATTATTATTATTATTGAGCAAATGCAGCTACAGGGTTTTGGTGCTGCGTCATTGAACAGTTAAAAAAGAACAAACAAGTTTACGCACTGCATAGTCAAAGCATAACAAAAACACGCTAAAACAACAACATATCTGCAGATTAAAAACCAATGTCACATTAGAAACATCATAAACTGCAAATGTGAAATGAGTGACATTATTGCGGGCGGTTGAAATGGGTAACAGCTTGCACAATTAATGGATTATTGGCAGGTAAACTATTCCAAGATGTTATTGTCTGCGGAAAAAAGGAATTTTGCAAAATATTTCGTCTGCAAATAGGCATATACAGACTCATTCCATTATCAGTTCGCCTCTGGGTTGTTTTGATCCCATACACAGATGGAAGGGGAAGTTCGGTATTACCCACAACAATATCTCGCATCAAATTTAGGCAATGAGTACGACGCCGACTCAGCAGGGTGGGCAGATTTAACTCGTTAAGAATTGTGGTTACACTCAGAAACCTATCGTATTTACCGGTGATTGCTCGGGCTGCCCTCCTCTGGACGCTTTGAAGCGCGTTAATTTCACACATTTTGCTCGGGTTCCAGACCGCACAAATTATCGTCATGGAGGCACAAACAGTGGATTCAGTAACTGAATGGTGCTGGGAGTTCACCAGCTAAGATAAGTCCTTGTTTGCTTTGTTTGATAACCTTGATATGGAGGTATAACTGCAACGGAACTCTGTAAAAGCCGACTTTTCTGCACTCTGGCTGTTTTGTTAAACCTGATTGCAAATAGAAGGAGTTCTCTGCAAACAGGTGCGAGTTATAAATGAGTCTGCCACAATTTGTCATTTTGACAGTTCTGCGAACCAAACAGATACGCACCAGGAGTGATCAGTGACCGATCAGACAGGACCGAACTAACCCGCCCCTTAGGTTTCCCTTCACCAGTGACCCATCAAGTCCCCCGTCATCACCCCCAAGTGAACAGTGCCCAGTGTCCCCACTACCGTGTTAAAGGTCAAGGTAGATCTTCTTTATGATCAATTCAAGAAAAAAGGAGAGTTCAAACGAAAGCGATTTTAGAAATTTTGGCGGGATGAGATCACTGCCTGCAGCTTTCCTGGCAGATAATTTAGATAAAAGATTCTCAATGCCTGTTCGAGAAATGAAGAAAGTGTTAGGACTGGTTCCTGAAGTGGGAGCGGGACAGACAAAGCTGGGATGAAAACGGTGCAAATTTGCGTTGACAACGACATGAGAAACTGTATTCTGAAAAGTTTTAGCCAGCAATTCAGCCTTTTCACAAGAGGAATGCGCAACAAGTCCTCAGGACCGAAGTGATGGCAACCCACGCGTTGCATGCAAGTTTTTAATAAAGCGCCAAAAAGGCCGAGAATGGGTTGATGAGATAGCTTTGTCAATGTAGGCACTGAAATTAGAAGAGGCACATTCAGGATGTTCAAAACGAACAGATGCCATCATTTCATTGTGACCGAATGTGATCAACATTTCCAATTGGAAATGTTGATCACATTCGGTAGGTTGACACACCAAGCATAAGGTTGATACCACGGACTAAGTTGACAGGCAGAGGCAGGTTAAGGTTAAGTTAGGTTAGGTGGCAGGTTAAGTTAGTGTTAGGTTACTGATAACCTAACCAAGGTAGGGTTAGGTTAGGTTAGATAAGTAAGATAAGGGTAAGGTTAGGTTAGGTAGGATAGATTAGATTGGTTATAGATGTCGCATATACGTGTTTTAATGTGGAACTCACCGATTGAAATTCTGGCGATTTCTTTGTAATTTAGAAATTCTAAACCGAGGACCGAGATGCCTCCTCCATGGGAAACGTCTCAAAAAGTAAGAATCAGCAATTTTCATGGGTTGTTGTCACCCGTGCACAATTCAACCATCACGAGTCCTCCAAAAGGTTACACATTGTCAAATTTGGGGCACATGCAAAGTTTATTGGAAATCTCCTTCTCAGGGGCACAAAATGTCCACTGATTTGGGCACATCCCATTTTTTCGCAGACGAAAAAGTGGAAATAAAGCTAATCTACTAAACGTAACCTGTGTCGCACCCTAAGCTGACCTGATGACCCAGCCTAACCGGTCTTTATCTTCGTTTCAAACGTTTTTCTCCGTTTTTGAAAGGTCAGGATAACACGTGGTAGATGTAAAAGTGCCCAAAACGGTATGAATTATAAAATAGTGTTCCCGCGCAATTTGTTTGATCCTTTTTGTGTGTGTATCATTTTCCAAACACGAAGTATAAAATGGGTAGGTGTCTGAAGGTGCTGGTGCATAGGTAGGTATGCTTTTCGTAATCGGGAAGTGGATAAGATGATTCAATGCGAATGTATTTCACTGCCCTTATACTTGTGCTATCCCCTTCCCACTGTTACGAGCCTTTGACGCCTTTACATGTGACGATTTGTCACTTTTGCTGCACGCATTTTCCACGTCAATCACGTTGTTGCCCAAAGTCAGCATCAGGATGTGAATAATGGTGATAACATTATTGCTTCCGATCCTAATCTAATTTATCCGTTTACTGAAGAAGCGGCGATTGAATGCGGCGCCTCTTGTTTGATCTGAATGCTCGATCTCTAACAGTGAAAAGTGTCCGAGAGATTTTACTTCGGAGGAACTTTTTGGTATGGGAAATGACAGGTTTTTCTTGATTTTCATCGGCAGCCATCACACCATTCGACCAACATTGGAAATCGGGATTTTCCACAGAACTTTCCACCGAAGTCAAAATCCACGGGACTCTAACTTTCACTGCGGATCAAGACGAATTCCTATTGAAGTTAGCCAACTTGACAGACCGAACGCATGCGTGCGGAAACGCATCAAAAAACAACTCGTGTAAACGCTTCAAAGTTCCCAACGTTCGGCCATCTTTCATATCATCCGTGGAAACTCACATTTGGCATGGCAAAACCAGCGAAGGGCGAACATCCTCATATTTTTGCCTGATTTCCCTTGAAACCATGCAGACACCGCCGCTGTGTGTGCGAAACCATGAAACCATATCCGAAGTGGCGCTGGCGATAAATCCACTTTTGCATTCATAATATTTCCTTGCCAGCGCGAATGGAAGCCGATGGAACTGGATAATGATATTATCGATATTATTTTCCAGAATTCTTGTATTTTCCCATTTCTTTCCCCCTTTTCCCCCTTTTCGAAGCCGTTGCAAACTTCCGAATTCATATCCATGTGTTATGGACGGTATACATCTGGCAACACATGCATTCAATAAATGTGGGCGTGATATGACATTTCCATCAATGATGCTGTTTTCCAACTGAAAACGTGTTGTTTGTATTTTGAGATTTGTTTCCTGCCACATTGTTGAGTCAACAATGTGGCCGGAAAATAAATGTCAAAATGCAAACACGTTTTCAGCGGGAGCAACATGAAAATGTCATGTTAATGTGCACAAAATGTCATGGAAATGTCATGGTAATGTCATGGAAATGTCATGTTAATGTACTAATGTGCAAAATTATTGTGTAATGCATTGTGGAATGCCAATGTTGAATCAACAATGTGTACAGGTGAAAATGGTTTCTCATAGTGGTACATTTTCATCCGATATCCTTTGCATGGAATTGCTCCTTCAACATTCAATTCGCTGGAGAGATCTGCAAGGAGGCGCGCACGCGTCGACCTCCTCGAATCCGACCGCAAAAGTCTCAAGGCAAACGAAACGGATGGGCCATGAAGGAAAGTCGCACTTTCGAGCACACAGTTGAATCAACTTGTTGAATAACCAATAGGCCGGTTTGCGCGAAAATATGGGATAACAGCCGATGGACTGTCGGCTGTACTCCTCATTGTCGCGCGCACTCAGCTTGCACTCATAGTCAATTCAGTGGATGGATTTGTGTTGAGAAATTTTAATTTCAACGTGTAAAAACGCAATTCCTTTCCCATTGCTACGAAGGATGCACCCAACTGCTGAATTGACAATTGGGTCAAGGATCAGTGTCGGTGGCGTTGTATGATTCGTTCGTACAACTCCAGATGATTTCCTGCAGAGAGTATGGAAAATGAAATGAAATAGCCGGATAGGGTTAATATCCCAATAATTTATTTTATTTTTGGAAGGATCGTTGGAAATGACACTGATATTTGCACCCTTCGTCTGATGACAAAGCATAGTTTTGTCTGGATGTCAGACTATTTTTTTTTATGATTAAACATTCACTGAAACGAAAAGATCTTCGTGTTCAGAGAAATGTCGGTAATGGAGTACAATGCCATGAAAAAGACTCAAGAATAACAGAGAAAATAAAAATACAGATGCGAGTCGGGGAATATTCTTTTCGAATATTGCAGAATTGAGCATTTATTCTTTTGTTCTGCAGGGTGTCCCATAATTATTTCGCCAAAATTCGTGCGAAAATCCCCCCAAAGTCACCAAAATGGATCCATTCGGGGTATTCGCGATGAGGTGGATTTCACCGTAGTCCCATCAAATTTCTAGAAGAGGCAGGTTCAACAGAGTAAGCGAAACATAAAATATTCAGTGACAAAAGAGCCTCCGAGCCTCCACTTCCACGCAGTGCCCTCCCCACACAGCAAAATCCTAAAAAGCCCAAATTGTGGTTGTTTTGGGGCAACCAAAAAGCCATGTGCCGACAACAGATTCTCAAAAGTACACTGAACAGAAAATGTTCAGTGAAAAAATGCTCCGAATTTCCACAAAGAAGTCTCTAAAAAACCGGTGGAAAACTTATTATCGTCCAGACGGCAGTTTTATTTCTCATTATCAAGCGCACGCAGCCTTCTTCTGTCTGTTTAATGTCGATTTGTCTTATACATACCAACAAGAATTTCACTATTTTTGGTGAAATCCATACGGGACACCCTGTATTTTTCATATTTTGCATATCGTATGTTTTTATGTCGAGATTTTCGTATTTTTCATGTTGCATATGCAGCCATATTTCGCATTTTATATTTCTGAAAGTTATGCAACTGGAACAAAACCAAAAAAAAATGGACGAAGGGAATTTTTGAAAATTAGTTCATTTGCTTCATTTCCACGTGTTTTCCATAGTCTCCTGACAAACGTAACACACACTTTCATGAAGGAGTCTCTTGAAAATGTCCAAAGAGGATATTTAAAATGTCCAAAAGCCGGGGAAATCTTGCAAACTATTGTCAGCCATGTTGTCAATCGGTCAGATAGTCAGTGCAAAAGGTTGTTCGTCTCTCATGCAGCCTTAAAACTTACAAACGCCGAACAAATCGTGTGCGACGTTTTGCAAAACACCCAAATTGCGTTTTGTTAAAAATGCATGGCAGCTTCAAAAGCGTCATTCCTGCCCACCCACAAATACGAGTTTGAATATGGCTTCACTGCTTCACGTGCCAGATTTTTGGGAGAAGAACTGCAGCACTTGATTTCAAAACCAAACCAGGTTTGCAAACATTTTGCAAATGCAAATAAAGTTTTTAGCAGCAAGCG
The DNA here is from genome assembly GCA_030068105.1 of Sinentomon sp. SZTP_YWyxl. Classification (NCBI taxonomy): domain Eukaryota; kingdom Metazoa; phylum Arthropoda; class Protura; order Sinentomata; family Sinentomidae; genus Sinentomon; species Sinentomon sp. SZTP_YWyxl. The sequence goes on from JASGXE010003725.1 coordinate 11,560, forward strand.
ATGGAAAGAAAAGGAATTCCATTCCATGGGATCCGATATCAAGATGATTGCGGAATTGCAGCTGTTGACGCAAGTGGAAAGATAGAGTGCATCAACACGTAATGTAAACAAACCAAAACAATCTGTATTTCGGTTTGTGATCGTGCATAACACGAGTACGTTGATCTTGCAAGCTCAACGCACTGCATCCAGCCACTTGTCAACAGCTACCATTCTGTAATCATCATGATATCGGATCCCCACCAGTTGCCTTTTCATATTTTACGGGAAGGCACACTGGTCATGACATTTGTTGTGCACATCGTGCGGAAACGATGATGCCAACTCCTTGAAGTATTTCCTCCAGAAATCTATCCCTATCCAGATGTAATTGTTTTTGAAAAACAGGTTTCTCCACTGCAAAGGTTGAACACTGCTGGAGGAAAAATTGCTGGAGAACACAATTGGTGCCCATATCGGTCATGGCCCCATTGTAAAAACGAACACTGGAACGGATAGTTTAAGGAAGTATTTGCACAGTATTTCCAAAATATTTGCAAGTATTTCACAAAAGAAAATTCTTCCCACATTTGAAGACAGAGACTAAGATTCAACCATATCAATTTGCTGCATCATTTGGAAAAACCCCATTTTAGAGTGATTTCATTCCAAAGCCCTGAAGAACAAAATTGGCACCAAGCAGCCATGGCCCATCCATTGTCAAGAACTCTGGTTCGGATGATTTACTAAAGTGTCTGAACAGTATTTCCTAAATATTTACACAGTATTTCACAAAGGTAGGCTTATTCTTCCCACACAAGGTCCGTTCGACGAATGCTGTCTTTGTTTCTTCAGTCATGCATTCCTTGTAAGATTTCTGTAATCATGCTTATACCTGCTCAGAATTATTCTGAAATCATGAGTTCTGTAACCATGACAAGGCAGATTACCACGAAATGTTTTCTCATTTCACAGGTTCCACCTGACTGTGCGAATCCAATCATCATGCGTGAGTCGCCGTACACATCTGGTAAAACCAAAGTCGAAGTGCATTGCGAAGGAGTTCATCTGATGCCACTTATAGATAGTGTGACAGATGCATCTTTAAACGTTTTTGAATTCCAGTTTGTCATGAACATAATTTATCTCCAGAAAATTGCTGAATACTGTGAAATTTTATGAAACTGTATCATTTGAGAGACGTTGGATAAACGACCTGTGAAAAAAGTTAGCTGTTCTGATTATGGCTCAAAAGAAATGTGTTACACTCCATATACAGATCAAACTTCGCCTTCAATGACAAATTTTGTGATTGTGTTTATTTTTAATAAGTTTTATTTACATTTCGTATGTCTTCCTGCGCTAACATGCTCCTGTGGGAAACTGTCCCATCAACATAATCACTGTATTTCTTGAAGGTGGGGCACATTTTATAGGGAGAGTTTCCGATGTCCTCAAGAATCTCAAGTTGATAAGTGCCGATTTGTGCTCTCACCCCAATAAGAGATCCCCATATCTGGGCCCTTTTGAGGAACGCCGGAAATGGAGTAACAAAATGAGGAGCGTGGTATAACACACGTGAGGTTTTTTGAAGTAAGCCAGACTACATTTTTCTGTGTTGATTTTCATTTTCCATCTTTCACACCAATACTCAATTTGCAATAGGTCGTTTTGAAGGAGTGACACGTCAGCTAGTGACGAAATCTCTTGATACACCACGATGTCGTCAGCACACAATCGATATGTGCAGTTTAAATTCCTACCAACATCATTTAGATAGATTAGGAAAAGCAAGGGACCAAGAACTCTGCCTTGAGGTACGCCCGGGCTAACATCAAATTCGTCAGGGGAGAGGCGGTTTTGAAATTTTATCCTGGCTTTCCGTTCAGATAGGAAAGAGATCAGCAAGTCCAAGAGGTCAGATGGAGGATTCAATGCAGTGAACTTTAGGAGTAATAGGTCGTGTGGTACCGTATCGAACGCTTTACTTAGGTCAATGAGTATGGCATGTATGAGGACATTAATTCCGCCGTCATGTATTTGATTGCAGAACATCCACTGTTACTATCTTCGCATAACATCGGCTACCACAATGTGGTCGATATGCGCTGCTCAACATCGCATCGACCGTTGGACTTACGTGTATCCAGCATTAGCATCGACCAGAATCATTGTTTCTGGGGAACGTCGACTCATTGTGGCACATTTTTGACGACTTTCATAACGTCCTGATGTCGTCGACTTGCGTGTAGCTTTTTGCACGACAACCGTACTTTCGTTTAACATGTGTACAGCAACTAAGGCAACTTCCGTGGAATGTCGACCACCAGATTTTTGCATGCTGACCACTGGAACTTCTGTGTAATATCAACCACTGAAGTCAAGAGTAGCATTTGAATGACTGTCACTGTAACTTCCGTGTAACGTCGACCACTTGACTTATGTGTAATAATTGCTGGCAACCACTGAGTCCTCAGCGTGGAGCAAGGCAAAATCATGGAAGTACCCAATTCCCATCGCCAATTATTATTTTACAGAGCCAAAGTAAGATGCAGGAAAGAAAATAACCAGCGTTAGAAAGAATCTTTTAATGAAAACTTCAATAGAATGAAAAAGTTGAAATAAAAGCCGTAGTAAAAAGAAGAAAAATATTGCTTTGGTGTCCATTCTGATTCAAGCCTTTACCTGGCCTTACCTGGTCTTTGGCGAGGAGTGTACAGTTCGTCTGATTTTATCGGGCTCCATTGGCGTGTTTTCAGCTCATTATCATCGGACTTTTCGCTGGTTTTGTTCGATTCGGTTGATAGAATCCGTTGATGCAAGAGCGAATTTCACGATTTTTCGCAATTACGGATTTGCACCTGGAAAAATGGATCCTGCTTGGAACTTTGTCATCAGACAGGGTGCCCAAGAAAAATGGTTCAGCGGACTACCTTTTTGGAGTCAAGAAGCATACAAGTAGGCCAACATCGGTTTGATTGTTCCTTTGCAACAGACAATGCGCAAGCTTTTCATTTTTGTGATTGATAATTTATTTGCTTCTTGCTCTTTCGCTCTCTTTCCCTCCCTCTTCCCCTTCTCTCTCTGTCTCCTTTCTCTCTCACCCCTCTCTCTCCCGCTCTCTCTTTCTCTCGCCCCTTCGTTTTTTTAACTTTCTTTCGTTTCCAGTTTCCTGGGAGTTTTTTTGTCCTTTTCTTTTTTCTATTCCCATTGGCGTGCCTACGTGTTGTGGCTACCATCTTCACGCTTTCGGTCAGACATTTTCGGAGAATTCTCAGAATCAGGCCATGGAAGTGGGAACGGGGAAAGAAGGCATTATCTGTTCTCTTTGGCGGGGAAAATGCGCGGTGAACGTGCCAAGGGATTTTTTTCAGGGTCGGTTTTTCCTACGAAACTTCTACCTACAGAGGCAATTGGATTTTCCAGACCTTGAGGTCTTTTTTTCTTTTGGACGTTGATTGATGTGGACGTATGATTTGGATAGTCCTAAGTCTTCGGCCTGTTTCGCTGCATGATGATTGGATCGGGTGCTGCTCTGCTCAACCATGGTCAACACTCTCGTTTTATTGGCTTCCGTTCGTGGTAATTTCGGCCGCTTCTTCTTGATGTCCCGAACGGACCCTGTTGAATTGAATTTATCAACGATTTTTCGAACCAGCACATAATTACGACAGCAATTATGTGCTGGTTTGTGTCGGTTAGGATGCTTTTCGTGAAATTCAACAGCTGCCCTTCGTGGACTGTGAACCTGGCGTGCGTACAAAAAAACCAGCTCGAATTCGCTCTTCTATTGTCAAAACATCTCAGGAGCTGCTGGAGTCGTATTACGACTGATATTTTAACAACACCCTGTCGGTCTGCATGTCAAACAAATTGCAAAAATAATTAATTCGAATTTTCTCTTTCTCGATTTTATTGCTCTGCAAAAATATGCAAAAAAAAAACAAAATAAAAGCGGCTACCGACCAGGTGCGATGTCAACCGTTCGGCCTGCCGTGGAGCCCGATAAGATTAGACGAACTGTATAAAAAGTTCTCCGTTCGAAATGTTTTGGCGGAATAAGTAGACACCAGGAGAGTGTGATTTTGGCGGGATGTGTGGATACGAGGACAACTGGCATCCAACTCCAATGAATAAAAATTGAAGACATCGTCTGTTTCAATTTGTTCTTGAAGCGACAATTTTTGTCACGCGAAACCTGTTTCGGGGATGGCGAACTCCACTAAAGAATTGCCACCTTGATAGAAGAACCGCGAGTGTCAAAAGTCTAAAGCAAACCTGTAACTTGTGTCGAGAAAACAGATTTTCTGTTGACAAAAAATGAATGGCGTTACCCCGTAAAAAAATCTTGCATCCGCTACACACATCAACAGTTCAATGGCGGGTTGCATACCCGATTCGCATTTCAGGGGCAAATTTTCTTTGTTCGACGTCTGCAAGACTGTGATCCAACGAGTGAGAACTGCGCCAACTTGGAAACTGCCGCTGTTAACTACGTCAAACCAGCGCGCAGCAGATGCTGATAACATACAAGGTGTTCCAATTAATGCGCCTGTTACACAGCAGCAATTATTGGCTTGCCGATTGCAGCGGCCATTTCGCGATGCACTTTCCTTGAAGAAGCAATAATCGTTGAAAGAGCCAAGCCTCGGATGGGCTGGTGTGCCAATTAATGCGGCCGCACTAACTGATTTCGCAATATGCACAGAAAATTGTGTACCAATTACTATGTCCGATATGCACATGATTATTTGGAATGAGAGCAGAGAATTGGCACAGAACAGCCGTTTCGAGCTTGTCTTCCAGGCAAACTTTCCCCAGACTACAATAATTATTGTTACAGGTGCTTGCTATCCATCTGCGATGTCTGAATATTTTTTTAAGACGGGAACGTTTCGATCAGGACATTGCGATCGAATATCTTCCGGTTGACTATTCGTACAAGAAACAGCTTTCTATTCACAACTCGCCAAGAAAACAGCATTCAAAATCAACTAGGTAATTGATTTGACTCTCCAGGAAGTGAAATGATGTGTCAAAATCTAGAGACACGCACCCGCTGACAACAAAAAGAACCAACATAACAATATAGCCTTCAACAGTGGAAGCCAGGCCATCAAGACTTTGACTTCGAATGAAAGTTCAGCGGAAGATTTCGATCACTGAAGTGGACTGTGCAAACCCTGACGCGACTTTAAATGGCAGAGAGCGTTTTGTGCAAGAATGCTCGCTTTGGGTCCTGCACTCTCGCAAGAAAAAAACATTTGGGGCCCTGTACTCGCAAAAAACGTTTTTTTCTTACCCAAAGCTATCAGAACCTGACCTGACCATGTCCCCTCTCGGAAAACACAATGCTCGGTGGGGGCCCGGCCTGTCATCTAAAGTCGCGGCAGGTTTGTAAACTGGCCGCTCGGATCCCACACCCAGCCGTCAATGATTTCGGAAAAAAATTAACACAGTGAAAAACGGAGGAAATGTTGTAAAAGTTCAAGGATAATACAACAGATAAACTGGAAAATGTTTAAACAATAAGCTGTAGCAAACATGATTATCAAATTATGAAAATTCTAAAAATGTATAAAAAACGGCTCGTGTTTCTACGACTAAATTCAAAAGTGACTGTCTTCCCAACCAATTGTGCTTTCAATTTTCAGGACGCCCTTCAGCAACTTTGAAGACTACCAAATTCTTGGGTAAAAGAGAGATTACCGGCAGAATTCTAACGAATAGTTGGACATTGATTGGCAAAAAAAATCGTCGTGAATAGCCCCTCACGAGCAAAGAAGTGAAAAGGATATTTTGTCACGTCTAGGTTGGAGCGGTCAATTTGGAGCAATTTCCTAGGAACGTAGTTGGCATTTCTTGGTGAATCGCCCTGATATTGCGTCAAAATGCAGAGACTTCAGCCAAAAAGAACACAGCGCATAACAAAGAAGCAATTCTTATGGAATGCCTCCCCCAGGCATACTGCAGAGCCCGGTAGCCAGTTTATCACTATGGGATGATTTCCCGCCTGTTTAAAAGGCTTACAATGCATGTGAGAACAAAGGAAACGGCAAATTCTATACGCTTTATTTTTACAGTGTACAAACATGCATGCACGAAACGACAAGATTACAACAATCTACACGCATTCTATGTACAGATATTCAACAGACCATGCAGTCGGAATAAAAGTACAAAAACATTACTCCCACTCTCGTTCATCGTTCTAAAATTGCTCGTGTTGAAGTTTTGTTTTGTCAGAGTTGGAAGAAGATTGCAGTCTAATTTTCAGGCCGCACTACCTGCGTCTTTGTGGGAACAAACCCAACATGGATTGCCGACAGGCCACAAAATCCGGAGTCACGCTCACGGAAGACCAGGCCAAGTCTCCCAGCAGCGCGTCTCATTCGCCATACATCTGTCGTACATGTGACTCCCGACTGAAAGATGTTGTCCTTACTGTGAGCGCATCGAATAACACTAGCCCGCCTTGTCAGGGTCATTTGCTGAACGCGAATGACAGATGACTCCTTGCAAGACTGAGTCCTTTTTCCATTCACAATAAAGGCCAAAGATCATAAACTGACCCTTGATCACAAGGGACCATACGCTGATCTTGATTTAAATGCGTACGATAGATGGCTCCTTACGAGACTGAGTCTTTTTTCCGTTCATCATCAAGGCCAAATATCGTAAACTAACCCTTGAATACAAGGGTAAAGACCATACACTGATCTTGATTTAAAACTCCAAGATCACGTCTACCTTGAGTTATTGCAAGGCCAATGATAACGTCGTCCTTCAGCGATTGAAAGTTCAAAGATCCGCCTTGATGATATTGAAGGTCCAAGATCATATCGACCTTAATTTGACAGGAAGATAACGTTGGCCTTGAATGATATCGATATCACTGATGTCTTTTCATGTGCAAGGCCAGGTGGTCTGATCGTGAAAAGCATCGGTCGCAACAAAAACATTTGAACGGTTTGGCACCTGTGTGCTTTCTGTAGTGCCGAGTCAGTTCATCGGAGCGGGCAAAACGCCATTGGCAGCCTTCCCACGAACACTTATACGGTTTTTCACCTGAAATAAGGACAAAAAATAAACAACTGTCAATAAAGGCTTTTCCGAACGGGAAAATTAATAAAAAATGGGCTGTCATGCGTGTATATACAAACCATGGTAAACCGTCAAACGTTGCTAGGCCTTTTATCAAAGTTTTTTATCTATAGCTTTTATCAAAGCAATTTTTTTTACTTTTTATTTTTAATGCATTTTTTAATTTTTGATGAAAAATTTTAATTTGAACATTCGTTATCATGCCATGGAAAAAACATCGTTGGTGCAGCAAGGACACAGGTATGTGAAAGAGCGTTTTGAACTTTTTTTCGTTATCTTGCATACATGCGTCGACCTTTAACGCATGTAAAGCCGCGTTAGACTTGACAGATTTCTGCATCAGACGTTTTTGGATCGTCTGTCTAAAACAGATTGTTACTTGGAACAATGTACAATGGTCAATGATCCAATCTTCTTCTTTGCACATTGTTGCAAGTGACAATCTGTTTTAGACAGTGAGTCTAAAAATGTCTAATGCAAAATATCTGACCATTCTGACGAGGCTTAATGTGCCGAAAATTTGCCGTAGACTCTCCATATTCGGTCTGGCAGGACCACATGCACTCCAGCGCAACAGGCTAAAAAACGACCATTCGCATGCCTCTTCTATAACAAATTCCTTCCCCAAAGCCAGCGAAACATTTACAGTTTTCTTCCCAGCTGAGGTGACAGAAGAAACTGAACAAAAATCTAAATTCTTGCGAATTACGAGTACAAAGATGATCTTTTGAACGAAAGATCAAACATTTGCTGCCACTCGTTTTTTCCCATAACAGTGAGGGATTGGAATCCCTTACCGACTGATTCACGCATGCTCAAAATCAGTTGGCTCGTCAGTTTGATCCGTCAGTTTGATTTGTTTCTTTCTTTTCTTGTTTGTTGCTCAATTGTTCGTTCATTTGTTTTTTATTTCTTGACTTTCTTTTTAAGTTGACTCTGTGCACTGTTAAACTCGCCCGCCTATACCAAATCCTTTTGAAGGTGTCTTTTTACCAAATAAAAAATAAATAAACAATAAATAAATAAATAAAGATGAAAGATCAGTCATTTTTCAAACCTGTATGCGTCCGCTCGTGAGCTTTAAGATGTGAGCTCTTCGTGTAGATCTTCTTACAGCCGAGGAAAAGACACCTGTGATTTCTTCGTTTCGAATCGGCAAAGAAGAGGCGACCTTCCTTCAACTTCGAGAGCTTGGGGCCGCCACTGTCCTTCGCACCTAACCCCACAACACCACTGCCCTTCGCGGCTCCGTTCAAGGTAATTTCGTCCAGCGACGAAGGGTAAACGCCCGGCATTTGGGCCAGAATCCTTTGCGCTGCGGAATATGTCACTGCACTGTTCGATTTTCCGAACGGTCGAGGTTTTGCCTCGGATTTCAGGGAAGCATTGTTTTTCTGAAACGGCCTTGGGTCAGCAATGACTGCAGTCAGCAGGGGACCACGGTTCGTAACCTTGGCAACAAGCCTGAACTTAAAGTTTTCGGTGGAAGGTAGCGAGATCATGTGGGTCGTTATGGACTCGGTGGGTGGTGACTGCGAATCGGTGTCAGAGGATAGATAACCGAGGTCAGAGATAAGTTCACTGGCTGGAGACCCGCTGCTAACACTCGAGATGGAACACTGACTGATGCTGTCGGCACTCTGACAGCCAAAGGGAAGACCGTCATCAACGCGCGGACCAATATCACTGTCAGTATCGAGATCCAAATCGAGGTCCAACTTGACCTTAATCCCCAATCCGGGAAGGTCAAATGATTCGTGGTCTTCGTCAAAGTCTGTAATACATCTGAATTCCTTGCTGATGTCAAGCGGCTCCTCCTTTATCTGAAGTAAGGGCGGGTCAAGATCCAACTTGACCTCGCCGTTGTCTTCACCGGAGGTCCTGCGTTTCTTTGACCCTTCGACCCCAGCACCACTGCCAGCCAGAGTCGACGAGGGTGACACCACATCTGCTGACACTATTCCGAGGGTTTTCTTTGCGCGCTTGTAGGCCAGAAGCCACGGTTCGTCCTTGAGATATCTTTCCATCTCGTAACATGTCTGAAAATAAAAACGAAATAAAAACGATTCAACCATGATGAAAGACTTTTCTCCAAGCGTTTTACCAATGCATTCAGCAACAGTGATGTTGATTAGAAAATCACGGTGATATAAATCAAAAATTTTACCTTACAGCGTGTTAGGGTTAGGATCAAAATTATTAGATAGTTCTAGGTTTAGCAGTACAGGCAGCTTCATGATAAGAGTCCTTTTGCTCAGGTACCATCTTCCGCTTTTTGAGGGCAACGGGCTCCTCAAAAAATTTGTCAGAATTTACCTCCCCTACGGCGGAGAGATCATGACGGGGGTAATGCTAACTCCGAGCTGCGAGGCATATTTTTTCCATTGGAGCAGATGGCAAAAATTTACCTCGCAGCTCGGAGTTAGCGTTACCCCGTTCATGATCTCTCCGCCGTTAGTGTAGTGTAAAAATCGTCCTCGCAGGCAAAAAATGTGCTCTTTCTGAGGGTCTTAAAATGTGTCCGGGGGTTTTGTAACGGCCTTTTTTCACGCTTGAAATGAAAAAAACTCATTTTTCCCGATTTTAATTCAACGGTCAAACTTTCTTGTTCTGCGCAAATTTCACTCTCGTCATTTTTGCCTGTGGCGGAGCAAAATGACAAAAACCTTAAGTGGCCTCCAAAATTTTTCCTTCCACTTACTCTGCAGCAGGCGGTAGAAATTAATGCGCCACATTGCAACAAAACTTTTGTAGAAATGTCAGATTTTGACCTTGGTTTTGTACGAGCATCTTTAATTTCTGTAGCATACAGTTTGTGCTATAAAATCTGAATAATCGCAATTGTTGCGAAAAGCAATTGTCTTTCGAATCGTCGGAAACTTTTGCTGGTTTCCAACTGTCCCATATTTCGTCTTTTACTAATTCAAAGCGAAAGGATATTATTCCCACGGTTACCGCCTGATTCGGCTTTACACAGAGCTTTTTTCACGGGACAACTCCGCCTTTGCCCGCTGCATTGCTGCAGAGAATGCAACAGTGAGTCTTGACCATTTTTTATTCACCGACTTTCATTTTCAAAATGGAATCCATGTGACACAGAAATCAAAGTTTTCTCGTTGTTAGACGAACGAATAGTACTGAGCAATAACGTTCTCCTGTGCGAAATTCATATAAAGTCGAATCAGGGAATGCCGCCTGCACAGTGTCGGACTGTCCTGGCAAAGACTTCCGTAATGGTCGTAATGGTGGTTAATGTCAGGCGGAGGCCCCATCGGGCCAGCAAAAACAGCGGCCCAACAGCAGAACAAACCATGCACGGTTCTCCATTCGATTCAGCGCTCGCGCAAAGAGGAGACATCTACAGGCCCTGCCCCAGCTGAAGTATCTGTCCCTTCTCAAAGCAGTTGATTTCCAACTGAATTTTCACACGGCGCAATACGACAGCGGTCGTGTTGCAAATTTGCCTTTTGGTTTCGTCATGTTCGGGGTGCTCCAAAAATTCCGGACGAGATTCATGTTCACCTGTGCTCTGAGAACTGCTCTGAAAAAAAAATATTTTTATTGTTATGATTATTGATAATTTATTGTGAGACAAAATGGTTTTCGACACCAATTTCCCGTATATCAACACCCAAAACACTCCAAATCTTGCCAATTGGGAGCCTGCCACATATGGCATAGATTGATCTAAAAACATTCAGCAGTGGTCATATGTGATCCGGCTCCATGGGCACCCCCAAAAACCTGATTTTAACAGCATCGAAACGGTGTTACACGTCCTCAAAGATTTCATCTAAAAATGCCTGATGCTATTTGCGGACACGCAAGTAGGAAATCCTGAGGCCCTTGGAGGATTGCGCTACATTTGGTTAATCTATTGAGATACCCTCGCATGGAATTTTTACTTTGACATTGAATCCATCTTTAAAAGTCACAAAAGTTGATTCCAGTCCTCTTAAGCATGTTGCATGAAGTTTCTCAAGGTCTCAAGCAGTCCTACCAGAGAACCTACTTTTTCGGTGTCAAATACAACTATTCAACAACCAATAGGCGATAAGCACTCGTTAGTCGCATGCCAGCTGCTGACTGATGGTACCTCCAAAATTTGAGGGTAAATAACCTCAAAGATTATCGCATGGTCGCCATTCGCTTGCTATAGCTGCGTATATCCATAAAATTAGTGCACCAAATTCGTGATGCAAAGTATCTATAGATTTTTATCTATTTTTTTTATTGACACTCCATGTGGGATCCCATATGTAGGTACTCCCCTAATTAAATCTTGGTACTATGACTTACGATTTTAAAGTAATTGTGTTTCGTGAGTTTTATTGCGTGTGTACAAATACAGTTAAAGAAACAATAAAGACTCCCATGATAACAAGTGCCTACATTGGATCGTGGAAGTCATCAGTGTTTCTGTGGATGGACTCATAGAAACAACTGATCCAATGTAGACACTTCTTGTATCAAGGGAGTCATTATTGTTTCAGTGACTGTACTTTATCGGCTCATAATCACAATGAAATTTTCAAAAAAACAAAAACAAATGCAAGTTTATATACACCAACGATTTCACGCCAGATTTTTATGGAAGGCGCTCCATCACAGCTTCCAATTCAAAATCATACTGATTTGAACACTCTGATTAAAATACTCCTCAAATCAGGTGTACTTTGTTGAACTCGGCCAATTCTTTTGATTCTTGAACCCTTAGAGCAGGCAGGAAATCTCTAACTATAATCGAAAAGTAGACAGCCTCACAGTTAGCATATTTTTCCTTCTTGATATCATTGCAAAAAAAAAAAAAAAAAATAATAATAATAATAATAAAATTGCATTTTGCCACTTCGTGTGTATTATCGTTAAATCTATCCTTCTTTTCTTTATTGTTATGTGCACATATTTTAATCGAGAATTGAGCAAATTTAAGAGAATTGAAACACTCTGAGAGCATTCTCAGATTGTAGATTAAAAGAGAAGAACAAGCTTTATTGTAAAACGAATATTTGAAGCTCAGTTAAGGTGTCATTGAAGTTAGCCCTGGCATTGAATGCCTAAAAATGTGAGGATCGCACAACTGAAGGTCTAGAACGGCTCGGCACCATGATGGCACCGCAATCCGGGAGGCACGACTCACGAAATGAGGGCGCTGCTCTCAGGAAGGCGACGAAGAAAATTCGGAAATTATGTGAAATATAGTGATAATGTGTGGGAGATAAAACGTAAATTAGAGACTCGCACTTGTCTTCCTCCGAGACCGACGACGCTTCAGCAGCAGAGACCTTAAGTGGGAGGGGGAGGAATCAAAAGTTATACAGTCCAACCCCTCCCCGACACCCCGTATCCTAACCCACCCAGCGACGACAGTAGGTACGAAACCATAAATAAAAATAAAACCGCAATGGCAATTTCTGGCAGAAATATATCCAAAGGAGTAGTTGAACGTTCCTGTTCTGAACAAGAAAGCAAGGGCGTGCACCGTCCTTAAATTCGGGGGTACACCCTGTCGATTTTATGCATTTGCATTCGTATAGGTCCACTTTGCAGCGTTCTCCAGTTTTAGATGCAACGCTGAGAATCCGCCCAAGAAGGCTTTGATGACACAAGCCAGGATTAGCGTGCAAGACTGGGAAAACGGCCGAAAACCGTCGATTCGGCGCAGAGAAATGAAAGTTTCGCTGTTTGTTTCAATGGGGATGTGTAGATCATTCTCACAAAAAAAATTATTCAAGTGGAAAGATGTGTAATTTTGAAATAAAATTACTTCTTGCGCATGCGCAGAAATTGTTAAACACTTGCACAAAAAGACACTCTTGTCGTGTATGAGCGATCGTCATGCATATGCGATGGTCGGCAACAAGAATTTAGCGAACACCAAGCAGCGGGTTGACAATCATGTTGGATGACAACAATCAACAAGTGGACACCTATTATACCGCTTACTGGCGGAATGACACCCACAAGTAAGCGATGAGGTTTGGGATGAGTTACGAATGAAGGGATGAGTTACGAATGAAGGTTGTACGAAGTGCTATACGAATGAGTCACGTTAGGTTGGGATATAGCTTACGAACACAAACGGTCGCCCACACATACGACAAGAATGCCAAAACAAATCCTGGAGGCAATAGGTACGATCGGAAAATCACGTGAACATTCAAAGTGGTACGAGTAACTAGACCCGACAAATCTATCAGCGTGTTTGCGAAATCGTATAGCACTTGCAAGAACGCGGAATTAATGTAGGTACTCGCACATGTAAAATTGCGACTTCTGATTTTAGAAAAAAAATTCATGTTTGAAATTAAAGATCCTCTTCAACAAGCTACGTCAAAATCTGACATGTAGAAAGCCTTGTCGCAATCTGACGCTTTAATTTCTACCGCCTGCACAAGAGCAAAAAAGAAAGAGAACCGTTTCGGAGGCAACAGTTAAATGGGAAAAACACATGTATGGGTACATTAATTCCGTCGCTACTCTGTATAATTAAGGTTTACGATTTTTGGGTGCATGCTGCACCCTTACGCCCCACCAGATCTACACCAATGAGAGAAACATATCTCCTCAACTCGAAACTGAAGTTCTCTCTGCGATTGCCTCCTAAATTTCAATTAATTTCATTGAGTCGCAACTTTTGGAAGCCGATTCCCGCAACATGCGCTTTCTTCAACACGCATGCAAGCCAACCAAACCAGCTGAAAAGCCGAGTCTCGAAGCATGCATTCGATAAGAATATTAAGAAATAGGGGAGTAAATCTTAGAATTTTTGCAGTTGCTTTTGTGAATTCAAATTCGCGAGTATTGATAACGAACTGCGATTATTTCAATGAATTCGTAAACGGGCATCTTGGAACAAACCGCAGGGCCTTGAATGAACAGCGAAAGAATGAAAGAAAGGAATGGAAGTGGGTGAATTTTACTCCGAATTTGCTAAAATTTCTTCTGAACTCCCGGAGACGTAATTGATTAATCTGTATGAATCGGGCACTTTTCCATAGATACACCATGTTAAACTTCCGACCCAGAGAAAGTGTGAAAAAAACACCCGGAATAAAGAAAATAGGGCATTCATAGGAGGTGTGATCTAACACAGAAGTGGTCATAAGTCGTCCGTACACTGGGATGTTATTCGACAGTCATAAAGCGCTCCACTGTCCGTTTCAATGCTTTGGCAGAGATGAACAACGAGAGCATAGAATATGTCTCCTTGCCTCCACTAACCCCTTCCCTCGTTACGTTAGATTGCACCTGAAGATGAATTAATAACAACGTGAGGCTTGTTTTGAAGTTTGCCTGCTGCAGCCAGCAATGCAGTCAGTCAACGCAATATACGGAGGAGGCGGAATTGCACAAGCCGACCTCCATACACACGCAACGCACAAGCAGAGACAGCTTGCTGCCTGACCTGGAACAGGTCAATCCACGTGGCAGCAATCCATATCTCATGAAGAAACGCAAGTCGAATAGAGGTATTCCTCTCATGCAGTCACTTGGAAAAACCCATTCACCTTAGCGTGCGAATTAAAAAAACCTGTGCTCATTTTGAAAGCGGACGACGCCCCCTCGACCAACCTGCATTTGCCGCGTCCTTCCAAATCCAGCCAACCCCAACGTTCTGGAATTCGATAACTGATTGACCTGTTCCATATAGGTATAGATAGGATCAAGGCCTCAGCTTGTGCGATGCGACCGTGTGAGGAGGTCGGCTTGTGCAATGCCGCCTCCTCCGAATATTGCGTTGACTGACTGCATTGGTGGCTGCAGGCGAACTTCAAAACAATCCTCACGTTGTCTATCGCAATGAGGGGAGGGGTTGGTGGAGTTAAGGAGACATATTCAATGCTATCGTTGTTCATCTCTGCCAAAGCATTGAAACGGACAATGGAGCGCTTGATGACCGCCGAATAACATCTCAGTGTACGGAAGACTAATGACCACTTCTGTGATAGATCACACCTCCTATGAATGCCGAAAATAGGTTATACCGTGTTTACATCTGAATTTTTAATGATCATTAAAAGGAAGCTCATTAATCGAAGATATCGATTAATGATCATTTATTTTGGCCCGTTTACATTTGCATTTTCGCCAAACATCATTGAAAAATGATGTTTGTCATTATTAATGCGATGTCGCCGATGTCCGCATTGATTGTGCAATCTTAAACTGCCAGTCAATTGTCAGTTTAAATAAGCGTGTCGAGCTGAACAATTGTATGGATAGATATAAATTTAACATTGTTTTCTTGAGTGAGACCTGGTTAAGGCCCGATGTTGGTGACGCTGAAATTTTCCCCCTTCTTTTCGCATCTTCAGGCGTGACAGATCTGGTTGTCGGCGTGGGGGTGGGGTTCTAATTGCGATACACGAAACTATCAGGAGCCACAGTGCTGATTCTTTTTTGGACAATACTAGCACCTTGGAAATTGTATGGTGCTCCATAATCGTACGAAAAAATTTTGAGATTTTTTTGGCTTGTGTCTATTTGCCACCAAATCTTCCTCCTGGTGACCCGATTCTGGACGAACTCCATGAATCCATCAGAGGTCACGTTACTTTAGGTCACCGAGTACTTATTTGTGGCGACGTAAATTCCCCAAATTTCTTTGCTTCTAAGGCCAATGAACTTACCCCTGATCGCCTTCAAGTTCTTCCATTTAATAACAATGATAGTTGTCTGGAGGAAATAGTCAACACTTTCAATCTTGATCAACTAGTGAATAAGCCCACGCGC